>PVIU01010045.1:0-72360 GCA_004026605.1 Ondatra zibethicus
TGCTCTTTTCTTTTTAAAAACTATTGTTTGAGGATACTAGTTTAAAATATGTACTTTTCTTTCTTTCCTTTTCTGTAGGTTTAAGGTATTTTAATAGTAACAAAATCATGGCAAGAGCAACATGGGAGTAACCAATGACTTTTCACTTGGACTTAAGGCCTATTCCATAAGAAGAAACTCAGACCTGTAGCCATTGTCTGGCCAAGAACCTATAGGCAGATATTTCATAGGCTCTACTACAGTCATGCAGCTAAAGGGACACAGTATTAAGCCAACTTCTATTGATCTACATTTATATCATAGGTCACTGTATTTCTCAGTCTTCATTTGAGAATCTTCTATTTGAAGTAGATGGTGATTAACAAAGTGACCTCTCACTGAGCAAGTTGCAGAGAATAGGATAATGTAGAATGCTCAGCCTTAAATGAAACACACACACACACACACACACACACACACACACACACACACACACCCCTCTCACACTCTTTTCTCCCAAAGCTTGTAGATCATTGTAAGGGGACATAGAAAGCTTGTAAGAACCAGAGATGCTGGATGACCAAGGAAACATCTTCTGGACACAGAAGGGTGGCTGCACATGTGGATTCAAAGGCTGTAACAGTGCGCAGAGTCTGTGCAAGCCCAAGATTGCACATGGTACTGGTGCTGAGAGTTCTATGTCTTGTAGGCAACAAGAAGTGAACTGAGATACTGGATGTGGCTCAAATTCTACCTCTACAGTGACACACTTCCTCCAACGAGGCCACAACTACTCTAACAAAGTCACACCTCCTAACGGTGCCACTCCCTTTGGGGATCATATTCTTTCAAACTATCACAGATATGTAATCATATTCTTAATTGTGAAAGCAATTAATGGTTGCTAGAAGATTTAAAAGGAAAAGTCAGTTTTGTCTATGAGTACAGCCTCTGGAAGGTCAGTTATGCTCCAGTGAAAGACCATACATTCAAAATTAATTTGGTAGGAATGATAGAATAAAAGGGCAGATTATTAAACCTACCTTTAAACCAAAAATTAACTATTAATCTCAAATATTTTACATTTGGATGGATTTTTGCATATTGATACAAATTTAAGGTTATATTTGTCATACTGTATATATGCTTCTACTCTTAAGGTATTTTGTATACTGTTACAAATTTAAGATTATTATTGCTATGCTGTATATGTTTCTAGTCTTAAGGTATTTTTGTATATTGTTACAAATTTAAGATTATTATTGCTATACTGTATATATATGTCTACTTTTGTTTAAGTTACTATACCTATTCAGCTCATTTAAAAATGTAGTATATAATTAAGAAATATAGGTTAATAGTTAGTCATGTATAATAATCAAACTTTAGTTATGCTAGGTATGCTTTCAAGGCCAAAAAAGATATATATTTTAGATAAATGGTCTTCACATACTCCAGAGATCTACAAATTATGGCATTTAATACATTTAAATAACATAAGGCTTTTTATGACAGTGAGACACATCTGCCCCTGGAAGCACCAATATAATTCAAAATAGGATGATGGGCATCAAAGAATCTCTACATGGAGTTTGCTTTCTTTGTGGCAAAGTTAGCCATTGGGCAAAAACTGCCTTTGCCTTGACTGTTAACAGCACGTTTTCCAAATTGGACAAGGAGAACGCAAAAGATGGTGACTGCTGAACTTTGCCAAGACAAGGTAGAACAGTTCTTCAAAATTCTTTCTTCTCAGGAAAGTCTGTCAGATATTTTAGGCTTGTAGGCCAAAGATGTCTGCCCCAGTATTGTAGAGGAAACTTGACTATCCTGTCAGCAAGCAGATTCTGTCATTAATGAATTTTGGTAGTTGCTTGCTCTGTACTTCCTCTTTACTAAGATAATATTATATCCTACTTGGGTCTCTGATGAGGTTGAAGAATAAATAGTTATAGTTTTACAGCTTTCCTTGTTACCAAATTCAGAAAAAAAACTTACACAAGAGATATAAAGTTTATAAGGTTGAGAAACATAAAAGTTTAAGTTATTTATCTAAGAAATGCTTTTAAGGTCTAAAGAGATTTGCTTAGAATTTGATAGAAAGTAGTTTACATACAAAATTTTTGACTCAACAAGATAGGATATATAATAGGGAAATTTCTCCACATTTGCCACATACAATGGACTGGGCATTGTGAATGAAATTCCTATCTTATAATTGTTCTTTGTGGAGGCCCAAAAAGGTGAGTTTAGTCCACCATGTCTGAAGGTCAGAGAGTTTGAGCTTATTCAAAGTTGTTGACAACAACTGTGGCTGCACACCCTGACCTAGGGTATGGTTACTTCCTGTTTTGGACATTAAGATGACCTATAGAGGTAGATCCACTCCACCCTCACCAAAGGTCTGAGAATTCAAGCATACTTCTGTTCCTTCTTTTGAAATAGGAGGTTTGACCGAGGGAGTGGCTGCCTTCAGGATACTTGGTCTTGAGTTGGTTTACCATTAGACTTGAATAAAGGTTTCAGTTTTCTAATTCTTTATTAATACTTGACAGTTAAGAAAGCTTGTGAAGTTTTTTTAACTTCCGTTGATACTTTGTGGATTTCACATCATGCATTCTGATACCACCTATCACCCTCATCCCTCCTCCCACATCTGCCCTCTGCCCTTGTAAGCTCCCACCAAAACAAAACTAAGTTCCAAAGAAAAACCAAACCAAACAAAGCAAAACAAACAAAAACAAATCAACAAACAACAAGAAAGAAAGAAGAATTTCATCATGGACGCTGTGGTATGGCCTGTTGAGGTACAGTCAATCCTTTAGTCCCTTCATCTTCACTTGCAAGTGTTCACTGCCATGAGTCATTGGTTGGTTCGAGGCCTCTGGCTTCTGCTCCTCCATCAATATGGGCTCTCACTGGTGCTCCTCTTGGATATCCTGTTGTCCTGTGTAGTGGGGATCCTGATGTTTTGAATCTGCAGTTTCATCCCTTTCACGTGTTCCAACAGTTCATAGAAGGTGTATGTGTCAACTCATAGTCCAGGTTCTGGTTCTGGGTTGTAGTTGGATTGACAGACCACCAGCTTTCCCTCACTATCACCATCTGGGTGAGCTCTCCAGCACTGCCTAGGCCAGCCCACCCAATGCAGCCTGTAGCAAGGAGCACGGCCAGTTCTCCTGCTCTCAGGCCCTTTGGGTCTGGCTCACCAATACTCACACCACCAGGGCCACCTGCACTGTCTTGTCCAGCCAAGGTGCAGGGCCCTCTCTCTAGACTGCTAGTGTGCTGTCCAAGTGAGGTGCATGCCTATGGTGAGGGGTGATGTCATCTTTTCTGACTGTGGGGGACCAGCTCTACTGCTGCAGTATTCAGTGATAGGCAGGGCCAGCAATCCCAGGGCCAGGGAGGGGCAGGGCCAGCTCAGCCCAGCCTTTGGATTTCAACAGGCTTGTTTCCTATGACCCCCATGGCAACATGAGTCATGAACATCAAAACAGACCCCAGTTGCAGCAGGAGCACAGATCCAGATATGGCCCTTGGCAACAACCCAGGACCGGACATCATCATGGCCCTGATGGCAGCACAGGCCACTCAGATCAGTATGGTCCAGCAGCATGGCCCAAGGACACTAACATAGTTTCAGGTGGCTGAACAGATCCGGTGCATCTACATAGCCCTTGGCAATAACAAGGGCCACAGACATCAATCCAGACCCTGGCCGCTGTAGAGCCACAGACCCAGACATGGCCCTTGGAAGCAGCCCTGGCCCAGACGATACCATGGACCCAGGTGATAGCACAGGCCACTCAGATCAGTATGGCCTTAGGAGCAGCATGGCTCCAGGCTACCCACATGACCACAGGTTGTAGCCTAGGCCCTAGGCATCCATGTTGCCTTTGGTGGCAACATGAGCCAAGGACATCAATACAGATCCTGGCTGTGGTAGGATCACAGACCAAGACATGGTGCTAGGCCATAGCCCAGGCTCAGATGTCACCATGGCCTCAAGTGGCAGCTCAGGCCAGCACTGGTATGGCATGGCTCCGGCAGCAGACTCGCCCTCGGACACCAACATGGCCCTAGGTTGGTAGCACAGGCTCTTGACATTGGAACAGCCTTCAATGGTATCAGAGTTATGGACATCAACTCAGACTCTGGCTACTGTAGGGCCATGGGTCCAGACATGGCCCTTAGTAGTAACCCTGGTCTGGATGATAGCATGGTCCCTGGTGACAGTGCTAGCAACTTAGCATGGCCTGGCAGTGGCATAGTCCTTGAAAACCACTATGGTTATAGGTTGTGGCCTAGAATTAGGTATCCATGTGTCCTTTGGTGGCACCATGCACCACCAGACATCAACACAGACCCCAGCTGTGGTAGGCCCATAGACCCAGACATGGTACTCAGCAGCAGCTGGGACCAGGATGTAGCTGTTGATGTTGCTAAGTTGTGGCTCGAGGCTACAGCGTTAAAATGTTTTTATTAATTCAATGTCATAGATTCTTTCAGATTTTCTATAAAAGTATTATATCAGCCATGAATATTAAAATTGTTCTCTTAATCAGACTTACATATTTTATTTCTTTGTGTTCTACATACACTAGCTAGAATTTCTAATATAATACTGAAGGAGTAACCAAGGGTGTCATTATATATAAACAAGTTTCTATTTTGTTTGGTTCTTTTTGGGGCATATAAGAAAGTTCTTATGAATCTGAACTTATAAAAAAAATTTATGCACAAATGAATTACAAAAAACTTTCACATATTAGGTTATTATATCATGTAGCTTTTTTTCTTCTCAAATAATTGCTTTTCCCCACCTGAAATAACCTGACCTGTGGTGTACATTTATCAGCTTTACTGAGTTTAGGAGACAATGAAAATTATATATATTTAGGGTACACAAATTTATGTTTTGATATCGAAATAAATACCATAATTACACCAATCAACATACCTAAGACTCAAAGAGTCGCTTTTTTGTGGTGAGAACACTAATCTCAACCCTATCTAGATACTGTACAATGTTAACTAACCATGTTATTGTCCATAAGAATCCTAGGCCTCGTTCATGAGGAAACTTTGTATCCTTCGACCTTCCAGTTCTTCCTTCCTTCCAGTTCTTCCTTCACTTTTAATGCTTGAAAAATGAGTTTCTAGATTAAGCTTGATTTTATCATTTGAAAATTTTCAGCTTTGTTCTCGAATAGTAGTGGGTTGGGATTTTCTGTGTGTAAGCTCTCCCTCCCAAATGTCTGTCTGTTCTGCAATTGGTGTTATGCTATTTTTATAGAATGGGTTGGCAATGTTTACTCATTTAATTTTGTGGAAAAGTGTAACAATATTGAGATAATTTATTACTTGGGAAACCTGTGGATTTCCTCAATAGACATTTATCTTTATTTCTAGTGACATCAATGGGTGCCTGTTAGGGTACTTGGAGTCTGATGTAGTCTTCCTCTCGTGTGCCAATCAACATCTCTAAGACGCCCTATTTGACAGTTCATTGTTCAAACTAAAGCACCTATTTTGGCTTTACTTTGTACACTTTCTGCAATTTTATGTTTTATTTTGTTTGTTAAAAACTTAGGTGGTTATCGTAAGTTATGTAGAAATGAGACCTTAGTAGAATGTTCATTTTGACAGAGGCACTTTAAAAGTACTTAACTTTAATTTGTTGCAGGGTGTGTGTGTGTGTGTGTGTGTGTGTGTGTGTGTGTGTGTGTGTGTACGAGTGTATGTGCAGGGGACCTCAGAGGCATGAAGAGAATACTGGGTCCTTACAAGCTGAAGTTATAGGCAGTTTTGAATGCTGGGACCTTTTGGACGCTGGGACCTGAACTCTGATCCTTTCCAATAATAGCATATACTCTTTACTGCTGAAAAATTTCTCGAGCCTAGATTCAGCACTTTTAATTTTTTAAGATACATAGAAAAGAATGAAGTTTCAAATCAGATAAAGTTGTGCTAACTTCTTGGATCTGTTATTTATTGTCATTTATTGTTAACATGATCAGAAACAATCAGAACTTGTATCTGCCTGACTCATATTTAAATCGAGGATACATAACTGAACTTTATAAAGTTCCCCGTAAGTTCAGAGTGAACCATGGCTGATACCTAGTAAGCACCATGGGGCAGATCATGCTCTGCTTACCTCAGGTATTAACTGACTTAAACTTTTCAGCCGCACTAGGACTGATAGCATGGTCTCACAGTGCTAAAATGTAGAAGAAACGGTGTTTCCTCAAATCCATAAAATGGTAAATAGAGGAGACAGCAGTCAGTCTTCAAAGAGTAATGCTAGTGTCAAAAGTCATGATGTAATTTATAGCATTAGTTCATTTAAATAACTTAAAACATTTACAATAGTACCTGGCACACAGTGAGAAATTTGTAATAATGACTTTATTGGTTAAATGCACAATTTAATGCATAAACAAATATGACATGTTCACACGGAGTTCTTGTTACAAAGGGCAATGAAATGCTGATACAATTCCCTACAGAATGATTTCAAAGGGATTGTTCTACATGAAAGAAGTCATACTGAAAAGGACTACATATTATAATTTTATTTAACATTCTAGAAAAGGCAGAAGTACTGTGATAGAAATCAGGCCAGTGGTTGCCAGGGCTGGGGATCGAGGCAGTACTGACTGATTACAAAGGAGCATGTGGAAAATGTCTGTGGTGATGGAAAGTCCTCCCTTTCACTGTCATGGTGCCACAGCTCATGAAACTGCACACCTAGAGGCACAGGCTTTACTTTATACTAATTATACCTCGGATAAACAAAGCAAACAAGAGCATTTTGGTACCCATAATGAGCTTAGTCCTGATTAATATGCAGATTTATGTTACCAATGATTTTAAGAATCTGCGGACATAAAAAAATGGTGTTTTGTTAATTGTGCAGCGCTTGCCCATGAAACAGCAGCAGGGGTTCCTTATCAATTCTCTGGAAATGGAGACAAGCAATTTAAAAAGGGAAAGGGCTGCTATTACTGTCAAATTATCAGGGACACTCAATATGCATTTTTAGGTTTTCTGTTACTTTGTACACAGTTTAAGAATCAGATTAAAAGCTGCTTACTAGTAAGCAGGAACTAGTTGCACAAACACTAAAAGAAATGCAACCCTGGAGAACTAAAAGGTTATGTTCTACAGTCACAAATTACACCTGTCAAAGCAAAACATCATGAAGAGCACTATATTGCAGTTCAAAATGAAGGAGTGGAAATTGTGACGTCAATACAATATACAGATCACGAGTGGACTTCTCTACAAAGCCATGTGAAATGGCTTGTTAGAAAGATCTGAGGAAAGAAGGCAAATTCTAATATAGAGACTATATAAAATGGAAGCTTCAGAGAACAGCTTACAGGAATAAAAGAATCAAGCTGACAGCAAGCAAGGCCACAGCTGCTAAAACCACAGTTCCAGATTCACTGCATGAGGGAGATGCTGACTGCAAGCTACAGCAGAAAGATACGAAAAATCAACAAGCTGAAGATGGCGGCACTCAACTATATTATTTGACCAGTATCTTCTTAAAAGAATCCCTTGAAACATCCCCACTTCACTTAGGAAAGCAGCTAATGGGAGGGTTGCTCCTACAAGATTAGAAGCTGTAATGGCCATCAATCTTACGGATCTTTAATAATTCTATCTGTAAATTATTTTTATGCTGCTTCTATGGAAGAGATTTTATTTTTTAAATTGAGATGGTAACAAAAAATATCATATCCTGGCGAGAGCAAGGACTGTAAAAATCCTATAATCTTAGCACTTGAGAGCTGGAGGCAGTAGGATTGCAGTGAGTCTGAGATAAGCATAAATTACACAGTAAATTCCATTAACCCTGGGTTACAGAGTAAGATCTGGCTGCAAAAATCAACATATTCAGCTGGGCGGTGGTGGTGCACGCCTTTAAATCCCAGCACTCAGGAGGCAGAAGCAGGTGGATCTCTGTGAGTTTGATGTCAGCCTTGTCTACAAGAGCTAGTTCTAGGACAATGAGAAGTAAAGATTTTGAAAATATTTAAATGCAACTTTCTATAAGAAAATATTAGCATATATTTTCTTCCTACAAGTGACTATCCCAGGAATTTATATTTTAGAATTGATGGGATTCTTATTTGAGTAGTAGATATTGCAAAATATTTAAAGTACATCTTTTACAAGCAAATATTAGCATATATGTTTCTCCTACAGGGGAGTGTGTGAGAACATTGTGTGAGACCATTATCCTCCTCCTTTATTTATTTTTCTTTTTTTAGAATTCCCAAGTGATATATATTAGGGAAAAAGGAGGAGGATGCTCAGAGGGAAATAAGAGGGGAAACTTCTTACTCTACACTAGCAATATTACTCTGCATATAAATAAACTATTTAAAGAGTTTTATCAATAAGAGAGTTTTTTTAGACAGTTCATAAAAGCAAGCATGCAAACAAAGAAGCCAACAGGAAATTGCCATCTGTCTCCATAAATTATAATCTCCTTTGCAGTTCTGTGTTCATTTGCATTAATAGCCAACTTATTTAGCCTGTGATGGAAGCAATTATCCCTGAAAGCCCTCTTCCAGAATAAAACATGAAGGGAGGCCTCCCTGATGGGCTGAGCTTGCAAGCCCGTGTGTAACTGGGATGTAGACACAGCTTAATTTACTAAATGTTTGGGCTGCTAGCCAGGGAGGCCTGGGATGGACATGTGTGCCCCAAAGGTTCTCAGGTGAGCTGGACATTTTTAGAAAGACAGCGAGTGTTTGGCGTCCACAGGACACCTGGTACATATGGATAAAACATCACTTTTAATATTTATTTTCTAATAGTTTGGGAAATACTAGGAAGTATTTGGATTCTTTCCCTGTAAAATTGAAGAGTTGGATAGTGTCTAATGGTATGATGTGGGAATGAGCTTTGCAGATTTACTGATTGGCTAACTCTGTTTCTTGGCTCTTGGTACAAAGAGGAAATCAACAGCTGACTTTATACTTCCTTCGTTATCACTGGATGAAAACTAATTGTCCTTTATATAATTTATTTGTCTTCTCTTTGTTTTCCCAGTCAAATCATTAAAGACTTCCCATCACAGTCCATCCTCGTTTTTCTTTATAGTTTTTTCTCACCTGTCCTCTAAGTTGCTGAAATTCCCTTTCGAGGCACACATATTTCACCTCTCACTTGAGTGTGGTTGACATGACAAACTGAGGGGCAGTACCTTAGACTCTTCCAGCTATCTTTGCTACCACTTTGAAAAAAGAACACAGGGAAGTAACTTCTTCCTACTTTTCACTTCATGAAAACTTACCAGGTCAAAATTCTCAGTAAACAAAAGGAGAAATGAGAAATGTTTTTATTAACACCATATCTAAAATTTTACTAGTATTTCAGGGTTTGGTGATGTCCATAGACATAAGAGTGCCTTAATTACTTCGAATGGTTAAAATTTGGTGCCTTCAAGAAGCTCATGTGACATTTCCGGGAACCAGTTTCTCCCTATAGATGGCTGGGAGCCACCATGTGGTTGCTGGGAATTGAACTCAGGACCTCTGGAAGAACAGGCAGTGCTCTTAACCCCTGAACCATCTCTCCAGTGAACTAGCTCCTCTAATATCCTAGGCAATTGTCAATGATGTGAAATGATGGCCCTTTCTTTTACCATATGTGATGTCACTATTCAAACAAACAGTTATTCATGAATATCACTCATTAAAGTTTAAAAAATCAATGAATATTGTTTAAGTCTTCATCTTTTTCTTAAAATAAACATGGAAAACGTTTTGTAGTACAAAATTAACCAGATTCATTTCTAATTCTGCAATTTCTCTTGCTTGCTTAGGAAACTCTTACTTCTGCCACAAGATCAGTTTAGATTTTCCAAGTAGCTTTATATAATGCAGACTATCAGAGTTAAGGGTATACTCCTGATCTGTTTTTCTTTCCCATGTCTCAATCACACATTCATCTCACTATAACTGTTAGTATTTGTATATGTGTCTGTCATTGAAGTTTTTCTGATTTCAGATATTATAGAAATTATATTATAGAAAATATTATAGAAAACTAGCACAAATTCAGCGGTTTAAAACAACACATGTTTACTCTCTCATAGTTCTGTTCCAAAAACCTAAAATTCCTATTCTTGAACAAAATGAAGCTGTCAAACGAAGAGGCTGTGCTCTGTGTCTACGAGGAGACAACGTGTTCCTCTAGCTTTGGGTTCTGGGGTTGTGGCATCCCTTGCCTTGGAGCTTCACCACTGCACACTGTTCACTGAATCACACTGACATTTTCTTCCCTGCTTTTGTATTATCTTTTTCCTTTCCTACCATAGGGACACATGTCACTGTAGCACAAACTATAATTATTTTTAATAAAAACCCAGAGTCAGATATTAAGAGGTGAAAGCTGAGAGATCAAAGAAGCAGTACAGCCAGCCGCTAGAGAGACATTTTACTTTTACTAACGCTCAGATCAAAAGGGTGATCCTGTCCTCAGACTGCTTCCTTAGACTGCATCTCAGACTGCCTGCTACCTCTTGTCTCCACCAAACCTCAGACTGCATTGAGCTCCTGTCTCTTCCCGCCTTATATTCCTCTTTCCACCCAGTCATATCATTCCTGTCTCCACCTCCCTAGTGCTGCTATTAAAGGCTTGTGACTCCCATGTGCTGGAAACATCGTTATGTGAGGTCTATTTCTCTTTTTAAACAGATTCAATCTTGTGTAGCCCAGGGTGGCCTTGAACTAACAGAGATCCCTCTGCCTCTGTCTCTCCAGTCCTGTGATTAAAGGTGTGTGCCACTACTTCCTGGCCTCTAGTGGTCTAACTCTGCTTTCTGATCTTCAGGCAAGCTTTAGTTGTTAAAACATAGACAAAGTATCAGTACATGTCATTGCAATTGGTCCACACTGAGATTCCAAGATAATTCCAGGAAAATCTCAAAATTTGTCCATAGCTTCAAAGTCTCTGTCATATATAGCAAATCAATCTATTCAAGGTGAATTAGAGGTTTCCTTTTCAAGCTGGACCTTCAGTCCTTAGATAATCTAGTATAGGGTAGGTGCCATTTAAATATCAAACAAGTGTATTCAAGTGTATTTCCCTGACACATAAAATAAAACTGATGTTTTCAGAGGCAAACTCATAGAAAATTATGGGCTTATAATATTTATTAGAAAGTTGCAACACTGAAACACTGATTAGGGACATTTATCATGCATGTGAATGATATGTGATATGTTTAAATTATATGTGATGTGTATTGGGCATATGCATGCAATGGGACATGTGTAAAGTCATCAGACAACTTAGTGAAGTCAGCTCTTAACTTTGCCCTTTAAGTGGGTTCTAGGGATTGCGATTCTTTTGTCAGCGTTTGGCAGCAAATGCCTTAACCCACTGGGCTATCTTCCTGGCCCCAGAGTTTTACAGATCACTTTTCCTCAATGATCTTTGCTTTGCAGTATTGGGTGCTAAACTAAGGGCTTGCAGCACTACCACTGAGACACACACTCAGCTTGAGCAGGAACTTTTGTGATGTGCTTTTTGTGTATTACAAAATATCTGATGAAACTTGCGGTAAATTTTGCAGTTCTGAAAAATGAAGTGAAACTACTATCAGTGTACTACAGCCATGACCAGTGCCCATTAAAGTCCATTATCACCCACACCATTTACATTGAAATTTAAGTAGTCATTACTGTTTCTTTTTATTCTGAATATAGACAATCTATAACACACAACAATTTCATAGAAAATTGGAATATTTTCTTATGTAATAAGTGACCTTTCACTAAGCTGTGATTAACTCAAAGCTATTTAAGAAGATATATCATCTGTGTTTATTTTTAGAGTTAGGTTCCTTATTCATTTGAGTAGCACAGCTTTTAAAAGTGGTTCATGCCAAATACTATGATTATGATATTTAAGGAACTATATATTAAGCTGACATTTGCTAAAGGAAAAATCTACAATATTTGAGAATAAAAAGGGGTGTATGTGGAAGAATAATGATTAAGTAACATTAATCAAGAATGTTTTATTTAAGATTATGATCTTAGTTGAGCATAATGTGTCTAGAAATTCGTTCCTCAGGTATCAGCAACAAATTGTTCATACAAATTATTGTTGTTATGTAACATATTATGGGAAATATACATCACATGAATTAGAACATAATGTTTTAGAAACTGGTATGGTCAGAGAAGAAAAAATTAAAGGTATGAAACCTAGTCTTTGGGATGGGATACATTACAATATTAGTATAGTGTAAGGTGATTTCATGGAGAGCAAGAAGTGGGGACTGAGATGTGAGAAGGGGATGGCTGGTGGCCAGAAGAGCACTCCAGGCAAAGGATGCTGTGATAAAGCAGGTCCACAGGTGCCCAGGAGAAAGAACACACTGCAGATGGTTGTTGGTATGCAGAGTAGGCAAAGGGGAGAAGAGTCTGAGGTAAGTTCTGAGTGCTATGTAGGCCACATGGGAGAAATTAGAAAAAATACAAAGAAATACAAATACCCTGTGTTGTGGGAAATCTGGACAAGATATTTTGTAGTCATCAGGAATAGGGTCAGCACCACAAGTAGCCCCTGACCTCATTTGTACACAGTAACACATAGTCTTCAATTGGAAAAAACAGTTCAATAAAGATTATAGAAGCAAGTTTAGTAGAAACATTTAGATAGAGATTCAGAGGAGAGGTTCAGAGGAGCAACTTTTACTTCTCATTTTGTACTTCCTATATTGTGGGCTTCTAAACACGAGAGTAACAGCCACTCGTATGACATCAACCTGATCTCCTTGCAGGCAACTCTGTAGGTCCCACTTACTCCTTTCAGAGCAGTAGTAACAACATGTGTAAAGGATGTTTGTAGATGGACTTGGGCATGTATATCTTTGGGTATAATATGCAGAAGTGTTAGAGCTGGCACATGAGGTAGTTCTACCTTAATACTTAGTATTCTTAAGTTTCATTTTTTTTAATTTCATGTGAATGTGTATTTTGCCTGCATGCATGATTGTGCATGATATATATTCAGGGCCCATAGAGACAAGAAGAGAATGTCTGATATGGAATTGGATTTATAGACAGCTGTGTGCTGTGCTGTTATGTGGGTGCTGGGAATGGAATCTAGGGAATCAGAAAGGGCTGTCAGTGCTCTGAACTGCTGAGCCATCTCTCCAGGCCCTGTTTGGAGATTTTAAAGAAATTTTGTACTAATTTTCATTAGTTTAATTCCCACCATCAGTTAAAAAGTATTTCTCTTTTCCCACATACCTGCTAATATTTGCTGTCTTCTTGATGTTAGCCATTCTGGCTAGGGTGAGATGGAGTCCCAGAACACTTAATTTGCATTTTTTCTGATGACTGAAAGTACTGAATGCTTTTTCAAACAGTTATTAGCCATTTGTGCTACTTGTTTTGAATATTGACCCTGTACTTCAATAGGTCATTAATTAATTAATTAATTAATTTTTAGAGATCTGAAGTGATTTTGCTTATTTCTTTCATGTTAGGCCAATCATGAAATTTCTTCGCGATTTCTGGGGTGGGGCGGAAGGAAAGTGTATTCAGAATGATTGAGGCCATGGCCTGGTTGGCCTGAGAAGGTGCAAGCAGGGGAGGGCTCACTGAGGAGGCTGGAGGAGCACTGACTGCCCCACTGGCAGGCAGGTGATGTTCGAGAGTGGGAAAGCGTGTAAGCAAAAAATGTCCTCAGCTTTGAAATCAGGCCATCACCTACGGTGGCCAGTGAGCTGGCCTGGAGTCATCCTTAGCACAGATGATGGCTGCCTTCTTCTGCTGCTCAGCCTTTCCACCACAAATCTGGCCCTCTCTGCTTCCTGCTCAGTCACCTGTTTGGCTTCCCCTGCTTCTGTGAACTCCTTCCCGAAGGTCAGATGTGTCAGGGACACATCATCCAGGATGAACCCAAACGTTGCTCCTCTCTTTGTGAGGTCATCGCTCACCTGCCTGAAGACCAGCTCTCGCTGGGTGATCATTTCCAAGCGAGTCACTAGCGACTTCAGCATCTCTGTGGTGACGGATGGCAGCACCTGCTCATCATAGTCCTCACCGATCAATGCCGGTGTAGATACGAGGAAGCTAGCTGGCAATCAGTTGGAAGAGGATACGTAGTGTGATGTAGACATATTTGCTACCAGTGATGACTGGTACATTCTGGGGTCGCCAGTGGCAGTCAAAGATAATTGGCTTCTATACCCATGGGATGAGAAAATGAGTTCTCTCCTTTGCCACAATGTCCTCTACTCCACAGAATCAGTTAAATATGACAGTTCTGTGCCCAGCATCCACATTATATAAGGCAGAGTTCACCGTGCCCCCTGCAACTGCTAAAGTCAGCCCGAACTTTCCAATGAACTCAAACACTTTGGCAGCCAAGATTCCTTCTGTTGCACCCACTCACTCTGACCTCCTCATGAATTTCCCAGTCTCGCATGAATAGCTTATTTATTGACTGGAGGATTTGAAGATACTTTTCTTTAGTGTTTAATTTTTGTAGTCTTTTATATATCATGGACTTTTAAAAAAGGTTTTTGTTTGTTTTTCTGGGTTATCCTTTCCTTTCCTTTCTAGTCCATTCCATCCCAGCCCAGCCCAGCCCAGCCCATCCAATTCGATCCCATTCCTCTATGAGGGTTTGTGCTATTGCTATGTTCTCTTTGCAATAATGACAGTAAGTGCTGCTTGTTAAGAAGCAACTGTGGAGAGATGGTGGACAGACTATAGCTCATTCACAGATTCTCTGACTCTCATGCAGAGGGACTTCCTAGCTTAGACTTCAGCTTCTCATGTTCTATTGGCAGAACTAAATGAATCACTTCTCTAACAATTAGAGCCTAGTCCAGTCTTCTCCATGACTATGGGAACTTAATTTCTGATGTCTATTAGATTGCTATAGATAAATGACCACAAAGTTGAGGATTCCATAAATAGAAAATGCTCCCATACAGTTCTGAAAGTTATCAAGGTGTTGACAGGATTATTCTTTAGCCACTGGTTTTCTGGGAGAATCAGTTTCCTTGGTTTTTCCATTGCTTAGTTTCAATTCTTGCATTGCCAAGCTACCTCCTTCAATGTTCAAAGGCAGCAGTTCAGCATCTTCCGTTCCCTCCCATCCTAAAAGCGCTTTCTCATTCATCCGAAATTGTCCTTTCCTCCCTCTACTACAGACACACTCAGAGTTCATCTAGGGTCATCTTGACATTGCTTACCATGGGATCCTCGAGTTATGTACTGCGGAAAATCTAGTCTGTCCTATACAGAAACAATCACAGGTTCCAAGAACTGTCATGTTGATCTTTGCAAAACCCTCTTTTGCCACCACATTTTCACATGTTGTCACAGGAAGTCACATTTTCACAGATTCCAGGCAATTGGATTCTGACTTTTTTTTCTCTTTTGAGGAACAGTAGGAAGCATGACTCTTTGTGATGCAGAAAGGTACAAAGGTACAAAGAATAGATGTGAAAATGCAAGTATTGCCCGAGGAAAAATTCCCTTTCCTTTGTTTCTAAATCAGACCTATCCTTTCTATTAAGCTCCTACTGGTTCATCAAGCCTGGAGAGCTACAAAACTCCCAGAGGAAATCCGGACAGTCTCCCCTTTCTCTCTTCATGGCGAGTGGTGTAGGAGGTGCTTCTTCATTTGTATTGCTTTCATTGGTTGAATAAAAAAAACTGCCTTGGCCTTTTGATAGGGCAGAAATCAGGTAGGCAGGGTAGACAGGACGGAATGATGGGGAGAAGGGAAGTGTGGCAGACGCCATGCTTCTCAGGCCCAAGATAGACGCTGGTTAGACTCCTGCCGGTAAGCCACAGTCAAGTGGTGATACACATTAATGGAGATGTTAAATTAATATGTGAGAGTTAGCCAATAAGGGTCTGGAGATAATGGACCAAGTAGTATTTAAATGAATACAGTTTCTGTGTAAATATTTCGGGAGTTAAGCTAGCCGGGCGGGACCGAACAAGGGGCCCTGCGCATGGCAGGACGGGACTGCGGCCCGCCTGCTCCTCCTCTCTTAATACTACAGATGATAATCTAACAGATGTTCTCCCACTCCTGAAAGTCTCCAATATGACTTCTTCTTTAAGGATTTAGGGATCAGTGGCCTATTGCTTTTATCACCATAATAGTTAATACACTAGTTTACCTTTCATTTGCAGGGGCTACACATTTCTGAGTTTATGAAGAGAAGATTCATGACGGTGTTTAAAAGAATATCTTATTTTTCTCTAGGAATCCTATAAAATAAATTCTGTTTCAAATTTTGAAATAATTTGCTGTTCTCTCACACAGCCAGCCAATGATAGAAATGATTTTGATCACTGTGTCTTGTGGAAAATTCCCTCCTTTCTAGCTAAAACCTCAATCTATTTTCTAGAAGACTACAATATATTTTTCTTTCATTCAAAAGCAATGTAAAAGTCACATGGTACAAATACTAATGAGTGACTTATGGAAAACAGGGTAACTTCTAGATTTGATAATTTTCCTTATTAAATTAATGGAGTGCCATGAATAGCCTGCTGAAACTTTCCAATTATATTTCTATGGGTAATATTATGTAAACATCTGCCCCATAGACAAAACGTGGAAAATGTGGTTCTGGTATTATGAGTTCCCATACAATCAAGTATAATTTTAGGAGTAGATTGACAATATTAGCTAACAGAAATAATTACAAATTAAAATTAAGCTGAACAAAGATCATGTAATTATAAAATACAAATTTTAATGAGTGGCTTGTAGATTATATGAATAAATTGCAATTTGAACCATTTAATTTAAAAAACCCAGAGGATATTTTCTGTACTTGTGCTCAGTTGAAATATATTTAATGAGTCTTTTCTTATGAAGAACATGACATATTACAAGTGCTTATGCTTTCATAGACCACGAAGAGCAGTAGTTTAGAAGGCCTTTTAAGCTAAGTATAATAATAATGTTTAAAAGTATAGAAAACTTTCAGTATTGATTTTTCCAACAACCAGGAAATTATTTTGCAAACAAATGAATTTATGTATTAAACAAGATTACTGTTTTCTTCAGAATATAAATGGTTAAAATCAGATCATTGTGTGACAGCTATTATCTTATTCCTATCTACACAGCTTTTCATTCAAACAGACACACTGTGTTTTACTATTTCTATACATCAATGTGCTTATGTTTCAATTCATTCTCTATCCAATTTACGTCTAGATATCAAAAGAAATTGAATGTTCAGACTGAGTGAATACTTTCTTAGAGGACAACACACAAAATTTTCTTAGTAGATTCAAACTTTTTTCATTGCTATAATTTTGTTTTTCAAATGTAATTTTGCATCTAATAAGAAAAATGATGAAAAGTTTAACTGAGTTGAGATAATGAAGACAAGGTATCACTAAGATCTTTTGATTTACCAACACTTATCTTGGCCTTTCAAGAATATTTTACGGATATTTAAGGATTCATAAAAGAGTGATAGAAAGAAGAATGTATAATATGCTTAGCAAGACACAGAATATAAATCATGTACTTTTAAAAGGCTTTTTCACAAAAGTGAAGCATGAATTTTAACATTCAGTGTTAACTCTAACCTACTTTATTATAATATATACATGTTTCTAGGACTTCTATAGCTCTATTAGGCCAACCTTCTACAGTGTATACATTATACACACACATATATAATGTATATATGTTATACACACATATATAAAATACATATATAAATGTATATACACACACACACACATATATATATACACCTCTTGGATTTCATAGTACTTTTATAATTCTCTCTTACCCTTACTACTATAACCTACATTTCAGCTATAAATTAATCAGTTTCCTGTTCCTTACATATATTTCTTTTTCTATTTCCACGTTTCTGAATCTTTCATGAGATTTTTTTCCCTTACCTATAACATTCCCAAGCTCAGCACTGAACCATTAAAGTTCCTGATAGCCACAACTAAGTTGGTACCATGTCCCTAGTTTGTAACTTGCAGCTTACGATTTTCTTAAAATAATCAAATGTACTCTTTATCATTTTCTTAAAATGTGAGTCCTACATTGTTTTAAAAGTGTTTTTGATTATTGCTTATCCTTTTGCTAAATTATACTGAAAGATGTATAGAAAGCTAGGTGATCCTCAGTGTTGAATATAGTGTCAATGTTGCCAAAACTGCAGCAGAATGCTTAAAATGGAATACTGCCCAATTTCTGCATTTATTCCCACTCCAAGATCTAAGCAATTCGCAGGAACAATGTATAGCCACCGTCTAGACACTAGAACAAATAACTAAAATTGGTGGTTTGAAATAATGAAATTTAACATCCCATTAGAATTCTTGCAGTCGTCTAATATTATTCCATTAACGAGTGTGTCAGACTTAAGTAATATAGGAAAAGCTAAATTTCTTTGCATCATTTGGCCAGAATAATCCTGTACTGTGTAACAGAGAGAGGGAAAGAAGTTAAATCTCCTCTTTCATTGCAAAAACACTGAAAGCCAAATGCAATTATTCCCGAATCCTTACTCCCACAGACAAAGAGGGTGATCAAAGAGTTGAACACTGATATATCTTACGGTTGTGACATTTCCCTTTCTCTGTTTCCTCATTTCCCTTTTCTATTCTTCTATGTTCTGGTTTATTGTGGGCTTCATGGAAGAAAAGAAAGCAGAGAAGGATGACTCAGAATTTCCTGCATCTCTACTGCTCATGCTTGCCAACTGCAGCACTTCACCAGGGTAGGATCGTGTTGCCTAACCAGCCTCTCACTGGAGTCAGGGTGGGAGAGTGCTGTGGCTTTGCTCACGTCACCCACTTTCCATCAGTGCCACGTACTGCTGACTCAATTGGAGAAGTCATAAATCCTGCAAACTACCAAGCTACAAGGGGTGAACACTGTATTAAACCATTTCTTTGGTACCAATATTTCTTTCTGATTGAGAAATTATTCATACTAACCTAAAACTGATAAAAATTTGGTATTTTAAAAATCATCCTTAAGAGAAGAGCACACAACTGTAACAGATTTACCAACCACTTGATGTTTTTATTAAGGTCAGCCCTGTGTTGAAATGTGGCTCAATTGCCTAATATAGCAAATTAATAATGGTTTTGATCTCACAAACTGAAGTCTTTTTCTTTTTATGTTTAAAGGGAGATGAACATACAAATACTTAATCATGGATAAACTTTAATATGATGAAAAGTTCTATTTTTCAATAGCTACTAATTTCCTACTTCTTGATGCTTTTGGCTATTCATAAATATAGGTGTTAGCCTTAATTTTCTATGAGCCCAGGTAGGTATAATAACAGCACTTGATTCAAGTCATATAAATACAGGGATCTTTACTAAGCTCAGAGTGTTTGAATAATGATTTATGAGATTTGGTATGAAGCATAGATACATTTATTCTTTTCTATTTTGGGAAAATATCTATGCACTGAGTTCTGAAATACAAGATCAAGAGTAATTTAACTGGCTGTCCTTTTTATTAGAGTTATTAGTTTTACATTAGCCACCATTCTGGGTAATCTATGATTTCCTTTCTATCTATTCCTTGTCTAACTCTTGCCAGACAATTCAGTTGACTGTGGCTGAATTCAAAGAAATGAATTTTATTAATGCTTAAATTTTTCCTTATTTTCCATACATCATTTTCAATATTATCAAAGTTTTCCTTCATTGTGTTTGCAACATTTAAACCAAGAAATTAGCCTCACTTGAATCATTATCTTATTTATTTTACTCTCAATTTACTTAATAAATCCTTAACAATATTTAGGTTAACTATTCATCTTTGTCTCCTTAACAGTATTTTTTCTCTTATTAATTATAGTTTTTTGCTAGATTATATTTAATTTTCCTAAATTAGGGTACTATAAAATTAAAGATTTAATTAAAAATTAAAATAAAACTAAAAATAAAAATTTAATTGTCTCATGTTAAAAAGTTGCTATAATTTAATAATTTTGAAGTGTTATAAATAACTTCTGTTATTTTCATTATAATGTATTCAAATAATATTACTTTTATAAAATCACAAAATCACAATTGTAATTCGTTTTCTCATAAAAAACATTTATTAACCACACATGTATGTGATGTGTCCTCTATTATATAATAATTGTGAAAAACGAATGTTTTGTTGAATTTAATTCTCAAATAAAATGTACTTGAAACTTTTTCTGTACACAAGTGAAAAGGATGTTGATAGAGTTCACTGCTATGGCAGCAATACAATATGGAGTCTGCGCCTAACGATTCTGTTAATCAAGTCTGACTTCCTTCTCTATCGTTCACCATCCACAACTCTCTGTGCTTCAGTTTCTTCATCTACAAAATGCAGTTTAAACCAGTGGCTACTCCATGGAGTCTATGGAAGGCCTGACTTAGGAGTGCGAGTGATGGGTAGAGTGTGGAAAGTGTTCATTGGGACACTACTGCAGTAGTGGTCATCACTGCTTTGTTTGGTGTTACTTTTAACTATTCCAAGCAACCGCTTTAAGAGATTTCTCTTTAATGTGGCTGTTTATGTTTGTTTTCTGTTTAAACTGAAGCCTGTGCACTATAAACCTCTTTTCCCATGTGATAAACTTTACCTATAACAGTGTTCTTTATGGAATTAGAAAAATATTGATAATTTTCAAAAGCTTAAGAAGTTGAGTGTTTGTTCTTAATAGTATATAAGTCTAGGTATTTAAACAATATTTCCTACTTTAAAAGAACTTTAGTAAAGAGGCAGTTGAGGGTGTCCTCCAAGTTCCATGACTTCACTAGACCTGAGTAGCAGTCTGGTTTTCAGGAGCAGGCATGATTTCATTCTTGGTGAGCAGATCTTAAGTCCAACTAGAGAGCTGTTGGCTACTGTCAAGGTCTGGGTGCTATACTATAACACTGTTAAGTACTATCATGAAATGCTGGTCATGGTTGTGGTTCATAGGCATTACAGCTAGGGAGGATTGTTGGTTGCTTACCTCTAGAAGTTTCCATGGCATCTTATGGTACTGTGAAAGCTAGTCCTTAGAGAGGAGGCATTCAGGTCAGTTCCAGTTCCAGGACCCCTGGGCCCTGTGTCTAACGTGCATGGTGTCTTCAGCAGGACTTACCTTCCAATTCTTGAGAGCAACTAAGGGTAACAGCAATAGGCTGTGATGCTTTGGAGTTTCTTGGACAACCTTGACCAAAAACTAAAAGGAGAGCTTCTCATGATTGGTACTGGGATGTTTTTTAATGGTCTCTGGCTCTTGAGAGAGTATTCTTAGCTCAAATGGGAAATTTTTACTTAATCATCTTTGGCTCTTGAGAGTATTATCAGCTCAAATGGGAAAATTTCACTTAAAGTATATGTATATTTACATGTAGATTTTAGGTAGATAGTTAATAGCATGATTCCTTGTGGCTTTTTCAGACATTCTTACAGTTTTATTACCCTCCATCTTAGATCTCCCTCACCCTCCCTACTTAGTACCCACCCTTCCCATTTCCCATATCAGAGATTTACTTGTAGCCTGCTATTTATCCCCCTCTATTTGGGCCCCCAACATTCTTCCTGGTCAATGGTCTCTTCTTACTTTCCTGACTTCTGCAGTTAGTGCAGGATATGCCCTGAGATCTGAAGGTTTGTTGGGAAAAGTCTCCACTGAGAGAGAATATGCCATGTTTGTCTTTCTGTGTCTAGTTTACTTCACTCAATATTATCTTTTCTAGTTCCATCCAGTCACTTGTAATATCATGATTTCACTTATCTCTAGAGCTGGAGTATTCCACAGTGTATATGTATTAAATTTTCATTATCCATTTGTTAGTTAAACTAGCTATACTCTAAATAATGGCAAAAAGGGATCTTGATTTTGAGAAAGAACAAGGAGAGGTGGACAGGAGGGTTTGGAAGGAGGAAAGGGAAGGGAGGTGTGATGTAAAATATAAAGGAGCAACAAAATACAAACTCCAACTGTTCTTTGTTTTGTTTGTATGTGTTGTGTGTTTTAACCACCCCAAAATAAACAGAATTCTGAAGAGAATAATTTCTTACTATAGCCACAGGTAACTGCACACGGAAACAGGAGAAAGGACAACAGTGTTTGCGCAAATGTGGCAACCAACCATAATAAAGCAACCATTGTTTATTACAGTCCTAGAAATAACTTGATACATCAAAACATACAAAGCTACTCATAGGCTACCAGGTGATGTCTTGATACATGTATACATTATTATGTTTCATTGTAGTGAAAACATTCAAATGAAAACTTCCTACTGGGTTTCTGAAAGGAACAGTGCATCATTGTTTAAATGTGCACACCAGAAAACCTTGCCCAGTAAATAATCTTCTGCTGTTTGAAGGGGGGGGGTACTTGACTGACTTTGCATCATGTAAAGTTAAAAGAGTATGTTCAATTTTTGAGCCAGTGAAAGAAGAGAAGCAGCCCATCCCCTCAAAACCAGCAAAAAGATAAAATCTATCAGAATTAAGAAAGTCAAAACAATTTAAATGTTGTACATCTAAAGAGAAAAAAACACAGCATATGCAAAGGTATAAAAAAATAAGGTTAGGACTGGAATATACCCATACCAAATAAATCCTAACAAAAGAAAGTTCTGTGCCCGTATTAACACCACATAAGTCAGTGCTGCTAGAAATAATCAGAGCTATTTTATAATAAACAGCAACTTGTTCTCCAGGAAAACTACTTTATCTAATAATGCAGCTTCAGACTGAGCACTGTAAAGCTGCAGGCACATTTATTGAAACAGCAGGGATCTTAACACATCTCTTTTCACTAAACAGAAGAAAATGAACTTCAGTTAGGAGAGCTACATAACTGATTTACAAAACTGACCTACTAACCTTTGAGCCATCTCTCCAGCCCAATACATGGCAGACATATTTCCCCAGCACTATTAGAACATTTATAGTGCCATCTCACAGTTTTCAGAAAACTTTAAAGTTCAAACTACTACAATGTCAACTAGATTTTCTATCATAGTCCTATCTACCTGTTCTTCTAAGGTCACTCTCCTTTCTGAGCTCAGTCTCCTAAACTTCAAGGGGCAATGAAGCACTGGAATGCTCGCAGTATGGGAGACAGGGACAAAGCATGAGAGTGAGTCGCCCTAACAGAAGTTTGCATCCACTCTGAATGAGCTCAAAGATGGAAAGGCTGCAGAAGGGTGATTTTGGTAGGCAGTAACAACTACTATAGAAAAGGAAAATGTGAAGGCAGCAGAAGTCGCTGAAATAAACGATCATAAAGAGGATGGGAAATACAAAGGCTCACCCAGATCGAATGAACACACCTGCACAGATGTAGCTATGCTCAGAAGAAATGTAATAACTCAGCCCCAAAGAAAAACAATTACAGCTAGGGCCACTAAACTTGGTTAGTAGTGTAAAACCTGTGGATATAGTTTTAAAGTCCTTAAAAAAGGCACATAGAAACTGGGCTTTAAGGTAAAGATCTTTATAACTTAAGGAAACGGAATCTTAGTATCATTTTAATCTATCATTTTACTACACATACAGTTCTACACACATTCATACACATGAGACATTTAAAATGTTCTACAGTCTCACTCTGTAGTATTGTGACATATAAAATACATTAGTGTTAGATATGTTTCTTATAACCAGTTCTCAAAAGCAAAAATATATTCCTGTGAACTAAAATGAATAAATATTTAAATTTTCTATGTATTACATAAGAAAGTACACACACACACACACAGAGAGAGAGAGAGAGACAGACAGACAGACAGACAGACAGAAAGACTCCATAACCTTAGAATATTCAAGAAAACAAACTTCTTAAGCCTTGAGATTTAAGGAAATACTGTAAATGCCTGCGTGGCAAACACCAAATCCAACAGCCTCCTAACTTGTCTCTGAGAGTCCTATTCTTGCCACTTTCAATCACATATAGAAGAAAAACTGTTTGTCTCATAATAATATATATCAAATAACATAATCAATCACTTAAAAGCGTCCCAAGCTTCCATAGGCACATGGAGTACTGTACAAGTTTCTTATTGTTTGGGAACTAATAAGATGTCCAGGAGTCTTATTTTCAGAAAGCTGTCCAGGTAGAACATGATGCAATGGTAATTTTTCTCCTGTCCTTGATAAACCACATTATCTGTTCGATATCTATTGCTCATAAAATATTTTGCTTAGTTGATTTAGCAGTTGTTCTGAGAGTCATGAATGCACCTGAGAGTCTGTGACTACTAATAGCACAGTATAATGAAGATAAATTTCTGCTGTTAAAGCTCCATGTTGAGACTACTTCAGAACATCATATGGCATCTATAAAAATGCAACAATACCAAATCTTTCTTTTTGATCTACCTTAAAATCTTTCAATTATGGTTTTGGCACAAACACTTTCCCCATGTTCTTCCTATGCATTAGGGGCTTGAGTATCTCCATGGCATCACCTGGAGTTCAAATGTGTTGTCTTCATCTCATAATTTTGATTTTGTTCTTGAGTCTACAAAATTTGATATTTGCCTATTAATGAGGAAAAGAAAACTCTCCAAATAAAGTATCCTTATCAGTTCCAAAAGAATTTCAAAAATAATCCAGAAGAATTAGATAATAATGTCATATACATATTTTTATGAAACCAACTTTAAATATCTATATATTGATTATTTTTGTAGTGTAGTTAAAAGGACTGTAGTGGTTTGAATGACAACTAGAAAGGCTCATAGTTGAATGGCTGATCCCAGGTGGTGGAAAATCTAGGGAAGGATTAGGAGGTGTGATCTTTTTGGTGGAGGTGTGCTACTAAGGGTGGGCTGTGAGAAAAGACTCATTTCAGGCCCAGGCCCATGGCCCATGTGTGCACACATTCATATTCTCTCTCTCTTTCTCTCTCTCCCATTCTTTTTCTCCCACCACTTACAGATAAGATGTGAGCTCACACCAGTGACCCTGCCCCTTGCCTGCCAGCCCATTGCCATGTTCCCCACCATGATTGTCATGAACTTACCCCGTGAAACTGCAGGCAAGCCAGCAATTAAAGACTTTCCTTTATAAGTTGACTTGGTCATGGTATCACTTCACAGTAATAAAAAAGTAACTAAGATAAAGACACTTTAAAAATCTTCTTTGAACTCAAGAAATTGGCCATCAAAACAACACATAATCCAATAAAAAATGGAGTACAGACTTAAACAGAGAATTCTCAACAGAGGAATCTAAAATGGCTGAAAGACACTTAAGGAAATGTTCAACATCCTTAGTCATCAGAGAAATGCAAATCAAAAGAACTCTGAGATTCCATCTCATATCTGTAGGAATGGCCAAGATCAAAAACACTGATGACAACTTATGCTGGAGAGGTTGTGGGGTAAAGGGAACTCTTCTACATTGCTGGTGGGAATGCAAGCTGGTATAGCCCCTTTGGATGTCAGTGTGGCCATTTCTGAGAAAATTAGGAAACAACCTCCCTCAAGACCCAGTAATACCACTTTTGGGTATATATCCAAAGGATGCTCAATTGTACCACAAGGACATGTGGTCAATTATGTTGATAGAGGCATTGTTTGTCATAGCCAGAACCTGGAAACAACCTAAATGCCCCTCGACTGAAGAATGGATGAGGAAAATGTGGTACATTTACACAATGGAGTATTACACAGCAGAAAAAAAATAACGACATCTTGAATTTTGCAGGTAAATGGATGGAGCTAGAAAACATTATTTTGAGTGAGGTAACCCAGACACAGAAGACAATTATCACATGTACTTACTCATAGGTGGTTTTTAAACATAAAGCAAAGAAAACCAGCTTACAGTTCACAATCCCAGAGAATTTAAGCAACAATGAGGACACTAAGAGAGACTTACATATATCTAATCTACATGGGAAATAGAAAAAGACAAGATCTCCTGAGTAAATTGGGAGCATGGGGACCTTGGGGAAGGATTGAAGTGGGGAGAGGAGAGGCAGGGATGGGAGCAGAGAAAAATATAGAGTTCAATAAAAATCAATAATTAAATTATTATTTTAGCATTTTATCTGTATAAGTGCTTTGCCTGCATGTATGTATGTGTACCACATGCATGCCTGGTACTGGGACAGGCCAGAAGAGGGTATCAGATCTCCTGGAACTAAAGTTACAGATAGGTGTGTGGTGGATTAAAAGAAAATAGCCCCCCCAAAGGGAGTGGCACTGTTAGGTGTGGTTTTGTTGAAGGAAGTTGTCACTGTGGGGGTGGACTTTGAGGTCTCACTTTGAGGTGGGAACAAGCCACTCCCAGTGTCACAGTCTAATTCCTGTTGCCTGCATATCAACATGTAGCAGTTACCTCTCCAGCACCATGTCTGCCTGCATGCCACTATGTACCACCATAATGATAATAGACTGAATCTCTGAACTGTAAGCAAGTCGCCACAATTAAATGTTTTCCTTGTAGGAAAAAAAACTTCTTTGTTTAAAACCATAAATGCTTGCATATTTATGTGCCTATTATTTTCTTAGATAATCTGATATAACAGGTACAGAATAAGGGACTAGATGTGTGGGTTGGCTCACTCTAGAAAGGGGAAATAGAGCAGATGGTTATGGATGGGTAGTGGTAAGAATGATAGGATTAAAGTTGGGGAGAATGAGAGGATGGAGGGAGGGACAGTTAATCCTAAGGACCAAATGAGGGGTAATATGGAAATCTAATACAGCATAAGTTTCCTATAATATATACATATATAAAAGTGATCTACTTGGAATTGCCAAGTAATGGGGATGATAGAGCCACTGATAGATATCTCTAGTCACCAAATAAAGCCTCAAATTCTAGGAATGGATTAAATCCAATTGATGTGTTGACCAAAGGGGCCCTATGGGAACTCCCAAACAACCTAGGTTATTGCCAATATTATTGATTGCTGTCCACAAACTTACAGCAAGGTCCTGTTGCTTAATACAACATCTACAGAATTCACTGAACATGGAGATGTCGAGCTGGTGTCTACCTAGAGCCTTCATCTGCTCCTATTTTTCTGCAAGCTACCAAATCAGAAAGGTAAACACCAACCCAGCTACAGACTCTTCTATCTGTAATGGGGACATATCTGCTAGATTAACTCCTGCAATAGTGATACAACTTGTGGGATTAACCTACAAATATCTGATTTGACTTAAGAATGACCCCACTAAATGGAACCCAACCCTGACACTACTTAGATGGACAGGACCTGAGAGCACACAGGCCAGGGACCTAGAGGAAAACAAATTCTATTCTTCTGCTAAAGGAATGTAGCAATGAAATGATTCGTAATGGCATTCGGCTATACTACAGGTCAGTGTCTTGTTCAGCTATCATCATAGAAGCTTCTTCTTGAAGTAGATAGGAACAAACACAGGCAGCCATAGCAGGGCAGTGTGCACAGGGTAACTCCTTGAAGCACTCAGTCCCATATGGGATGCCTCCATCAAACCCGTCCCCTCAGGGCTCAGGGAAATCTGAACGAGAAGGCACAAAATGAATCCAATGGCATTTCTGGATGTTCTTTGTCTTGTAATGCTTTTTCCTTTCACTATTATGGTTTCCAGTTTTGTGAATATTATGGGACCTGTGTGTGTTCCTGTGTCTATATGTGTTCCCTGAGCTTTTTCTTTGGCTCCTTTTTCTCTGTTCATTTTGTGCTAATCTAATTTGTTTATATTTTTCTAATTTTATTATTATTATTTATGATCATCATACTTATTATTATCATTAAATTGCTTGTATCCTAACAAGAGAGAAATAAATGTTGCTGATTTGGGTTGCTGACGAAATAAGAAGAATTTTAGAGGAGCTGGGAAGGGGAAGCAATAGTCAAAATAGATTGTAATAAAAAAAACTATCCTCAATTAAAAGATTTAGGGTCACTGAGATTTTTGTCACAGAAAAGATTGCAATTTCTTTTGGGAAGAAAGAAACAAACTGGTTAGAAAGAGAGGTTCTTACTAGAGACACAGAGTCTCCAATGCTGTGGCCTGGGAATGACTCCCTGGAAAGCAGAGCTGAGTCAGCAGGCCAACACAAAGTTACACATCCTCATCTACATTTTAACTCATAATTGTTAAATAAAATTACATTGGGCAAGAAACAGGCTTATAATAAACCTCATTGTTGTTCTTATTGTTTATGACAATTATGACTAATCCTGCCAATTACCATATATTTACTTAAAAAGATCACTTTTTCTGTCATTTTATCTATGGTAAGCTACAGAAAACTCTCTCTCCTTGTGATCAGAAATCAAAAATATTTTTTATCATCTAGTTCAGGAAATAAGTAACAGAACACATTTGATTTAATTGTGAGTTTATAAAAATCTTTAATATGCTAGAGGACCACCACCAAGTAAAAACAAAGGAAAAAAGGAGGGAAGGAGAAGGGGACAGAGCAGAAAGAAAAGAGCCTCAAGTGTCCCTTGAGTGCAGTGCTTTGGGATGCCAGATAGCCTGGAGTGAGAGAGAAGTCGTCTTTGTTAACTTGCAGAACTGTAAACTAACATCATCTTCAGAAAGGAATTACAACATTGAATTGATTTGGGGAATACAACAGCATTAAAATGTCATTTAGATACAATATTTACATTTCATTACCATAAGGCAAACAATGAGAATTATATTTCAGTTTGTGTGTGAAGAATCCCATAAAACACTGCAAACTCTTTAGCAGAGAAAAATGTACTCAACCCTAATTTTTCTGAGGACATTTAGTACAAGTTGTAATAATTTTAATGAGAAAATGCTCTGGGCCAGTATTTTATAAAATCCCACAAAACACTCCGTTTAAAAAGATTTTAAATTCAAACACATTTGGGAAGTATTGATTCAATAAAGTTAACATGCTAGTGTGTGCGCTGAATCCTAGGCCAGTTCTCTTTTCTTCAGTTTCCCAAAAGTATGGGACAAGAAAACATGGTACTTCCAGATCTCTTTTTATCAGTTCAGAGAATAAACTCTACATGAGATTCTAGTCTATGAGAAATCATGGAAACTGCACTTCTCTTTATGAAGTTTGTGGTTTTGCTTAATCATTTTTTCTATCTTACTCACAGAATGCCCATGAGTTCTTCACATTACAATATATACGCAGAGAGAAAGAAACTGTGCACATTTCTATTTACCTAGCTAAGTATCTATCTACCTACCTATCTGGTACAGGTATATTTAGGAATAATCACATGCTCTTCCTGACACTGGTTCAAGACCAACTTGTTCCCATCCACCATCTTTCGCAAAGGCCTTATATAGTGCCTAAAAGTCAGCTGTCACAAAGCAAAGCACCTAAAATCATAATGACTTGGTAGGTAAGCAGGTAAGCATTTAGATACGCATGAATTTGAAAAAGTATACTGATTTATTTGTTTAGGATGTGTGTGTGTGAGTGTGTGTGTACACATGTACCATGGCACATGTGTGGGTGTCAGAGGACTATTTGCAGGACTGAGTTTGTTGTTCTTTCCTTCCATATGCGGGTACTGAGGACTGACCTCAGGTTGTTAGGCTTGGCATCAAGCATTTTAACCCACTGAGACATCTAACTGGCATAGTATGCAGAAATTTTTTTTTTTAAAGAATAGGTTTGTTTGTCTATGCCTAGGAAATGAATATGTCATTGTGACACAAGGAAAGTGGATGTCTAAGGGACAACATTCTACCCTGAAAGTCCACTCCTCTATATAACTACTCACCACCCAGCTGTATAAATGGGCAGAGGAGATGACATAATTGGAAAAGGAACTTGTAACCAAGTCTAATGACCTGAGTTCCATCTCTGGAACCCATATGGTATAAGGAGAGAATCAGTTTTTCAAAGTTAACCTCTGACCTCTGTCTTGGCACATGCATATATGTGAATGTATTAATAATTGTCTTATATATAATTACATCAATCAACATTTTATTTTATTTTGGTTTTTTGAGACAGGGTTTCTCAGTAGCTATGGAGCAAGTCCTGGCACTTGCTCTGTTGACCAGGCTCAGGCTGGCCTTGAACTCAGAGATTCACCTGTCTTTGTCTCCTGAGTGCTGGGTTTAAAGTATATGCCACCACCATTCGGCAACATTTTATTTCTTTTAATGCATGTGTATGTGTGTCTCTATGAATGTATACCACATGTATGCCCTAAGAAGCCATAATAGGTTTTCAGATCCCCTGGAGCTGAGGTCACTGGTGATTGTGAGCAATCCTACATGAGGGAGGGGCTGAACTTGACTCCTCTGGGAAAGTTGCAAGTGCTCTTAACCACGGAACGACCTGGGCAGCACCTTAGTATTCTCATTTATTAGTGAAAATTAAAATGGAGAAGGATGATAAGCAAATTCAATGTCATAAACACATGTGGTATGACCAAGGAACACAACTGAAGTTCTGAAACTCTGTGTCTTAAAACTTGACATCACCAGTGTGTCTCTCATATGCTTGTTTTGCTTTTGAGACCATCAAACATCCCCTGCCAAGAAGATGCATAAATTTAGTGTATTGGTTATATTTTACTCACTTAGATGTTTAAAGAATTTAAAAGCTATCAGTATAATTCATTTTCTAAATTTGTTTAATATTTTATCCAGAAATCAATCTATCTAAAGTGAATAAAATACAAAATTCAATAAAGCAATAATTTTATGGATATACATTTCCCCTCCAAAGATGACACATTATATTGTGGAAGAATGAATGTATTTTAGCTGCTAAAATTCATTAGCATTGATAATTAGGTAGCAATTTATAAGTTCCTATGGTATAAATAGTAAAAAAGGATAAATATTTATTTATTTAGATTAGAGAAAATTGTGGAAAACTTAAGACATTTTGTGCTAATTTAGAGAACGTCTGAGTTCTCTAAGTAGATAAATTAAAAGATGTCCCAATGAAAAAAATTCCATTAATCTAAGTAGGAAAGTGAACTCAACTATTTTGCTTATTTTTCAGACAAGAAACTGCCAGGTGTAGCCATAATAAAATGCTTTACAAACCACCAAAGTAATGTACATTGGTTGTTAGCAGATAATCTTTACAAAAACACATCGTACGGAATATAAGCAGGGTACTTATGATGCAATACTAATAAAACACACACAGTATGAATGATGCACATATTTAAAAATTTCAAAAATATAGTAAATCACCTTTATATATAATTCTGTACAATAAACATGAAACTCAGTTTTTATATTTTGTTACAAAAATATAGTTAAAATATTAGTTATGGAATTAAAATGTTAAGTTATACATTTAATACATGAGCAAGATGTACAGTTCAGTACAGTTTACTTCTGAGATGTAAAGAAGTCTTCAGATTGTCCTTAAAAGAGAAAGCTGAATAAATTGAACACCCAGCTTTTACTGAACCAGTGAAGTAACTGAACCAGTAAAGCTACTGTAAAGAAGAGATACATCAAGAGGATTTTATGATTACAGTTGTAGATGTCTGCCTGAATTTCCTGTCTGCATAATTTATAACATGAATAAAGAAAACTGTTATGAAATGTTTTGTAAATTTCCACGTTGGAAGAGTCAAACATCAACATTAATATAATTAACTTATTTTTCCTCTTTCAATTGGAATTTGTAGAGTGTGACATAGAGAGCTGTGCCATCTTTCATTTGCGTCCTAGGATCGTGGGTTGCCCACCTGTCTACGAACACTATGAAGAGTCTGTGGGCTGCCATGTAGCTGAGTGGTGGGAGTACATCTGGCATGCAGGAAGTCCATCCCTGGTCCAATGTAAACTAGGCATGGTACATATTTATAATCCCATCATTTAGGAGGCATTGGCAGTAGGATCAGATATTCTGCTCATCCTTGGCTACACAATGAGTTTGAGGCTAGCCTAAGAGAAAATTATATATGTGTATACATACCTATTTACATACACAAGTATATGTACATATATAAGCATAAGCCAATGACACTGCACTGAATAAAATGTCCTCTTTTCTTTCATACTATCCCTGAAAACTTATGAGTGGGGCGAAGTATCAATCACACTCCAAGATCTTTCCAGTCAACATTCTTTCTTTTCCAGTCTCCTATCTACTTAAAACTATATTGACTAGACCTATGTGAAAACATAGGCTAAGAAAGAGCAGGAGAATGTATAAAAGTATCACGAAACATTTGTGTCATTACTTCTTGGAAGTATGCCTGATGAATGCTAGGTATGTCATACTCTAGCATGGGCTGACCTAGAATACGAGGGGGTCAATGCATATATTGGAGCAGTCCTTTACCTCTGGTTATATATCTTTACAGCTGCTGACACAGGCCAGTAGTACTCAATTTTGTCTCAGAACCATGTCTAGGATAAAACAACTAAATGACTAAAAGAAATTATAATAATGTCAATATCTGAAATTTTAATCTAGACTTCTGAAGCAGGAAAATTATTATTAACTATCCTTCAGTAATTTAACTGATATCTGCTTGGTTTATTGAAAACGTCACTGAGAAGAAAACGATGCTGTGCAGAGCTAATTTTGATGGCAATAACATATACCCATCACTGGCTTCTCTCATGGGTTTTCACTGTAGAGTAAGATAACGGTGTTCCAGGGAAAGGATGCCTTTTTCACGGTCCATATATTCTTGAGTAACTGTATCAGTTTCTTTGTGTGTTTGGTGAGATAAGGTGAAGTTGTAAATTATGAATTGAAGAGTCTGTCTGTTATCATGATGGACACAGAGTAGGTGCTAACTAAATAGTGACTGAGAGTCTTCTGTGTCTCATAAAATGTACATCTAGACCAGGTATCATAGTGCATACCTTTAATCCAAACACTCGGGAGGCAGAAGCAGAGGCAGGTGGGTCTCTGAGTTTGAGGCCAAATTCCAAGACAGCCAAGGCTACACAGATAAATCCTGCCTTGAAACACCAAAAAAAAAAAAAAAAAAAAAAAAAAAAAAAAAAAAAAAAAAAAAAAAAAAAAAAAAAAAAAAAAGGAAAACCTCAAGTGTACATCTTGAACAATCACACCAGAAGGCCACTAAGCAAGGGGAGACCACGGCTAATGACTTTGGTTATAGAAAGAAGGTGACAAGCAATCAGACAGAAACTCAAATCTGTAAGCCAGAAAAGTCAGCAGGAAGCCTGATTGGGAGCTTTTTCCTGTAGAGATTCTCTGACAAAAAGTGGATGAGTTGAGAAAGGAAACTGAAATTCCTGCACACAGACCAAGTCCATTGGTCCCTAGAGAGTCACTTAGGTTTCAGCCAGAGATTCACCAAATTATTCCATCTCCCAAACTTCACCCAGCTATGGGTGTTATCTTACTAATGAGGAATTAAGTGCTGGATGTTCTAAGTTTCCTAAATGAACACATGCCAGGGGACATGGTATCGTAGGCAAATGGCAAGGGAACTTTGGAAAGCAAATAACAAGCTCCTGGGAAACGTCATGGTCTCAGATTTTGAAAGTCAGTTGCCACATTGAGGAGGGTGGAGTGACAACGGAGGGGTCACAGACCATGGCTCCACCCCATGAATAAACCCCAGAGGAAATACCAACGGGAACAAAAAAAATTATACCACTAAGAACAGACTTGTGGTTTGCAAGTAAATTTATTACTTTTAATTTATCAAAGCTATTGTAATGTAACCAACTCCTCCTTTGAATGACACTCATTTGTTGCACAATTCTGCACTATAGCTTTTGGGGGGTGGGTGGGCATTTTCCGAAATTACAATCGAATCACAATTGCTCTGGAAAGAGGCTTACTTCCTATTCCTCTTTTTATACAACACAGCAATTCATCCAAAACATGACAAGGACAACATGACAAGCAAACAGTACAAGGACCGATGTTTAATTCACAAACTGCGACTTCTTTGTTGGCCCTACGTATCCTTCCTGGAATAGTTATGTCAGAGTCCACCTGTGCATTTCTGAATTTTAATTCATAAGAAAATAAATTTGCTTTTAGAATTTAGTTACTGAATGGACCATTTATAAAGACAACATCACTTTTAAATATAAAATATTCTTTGGTTGATTTCAAGGGCTAAAGAGCAACAGTCCTGGCACAGACATGACCAGGCTGTTGCACACATGAATTCATAGCAGGTAGGACTATTGGTGTAAAATCTGCACATGATCAAGCTGTCCAAAATCCCTGCATGGAGGCAAGAAGTACCAGTACTACTAGTTAGGGAGCTCCTGCCATTGGTGGCCCATTCTCTTTAGGGATGCAGCTCCTGAGAGGCCACCTATTCTCTGTAGATGGTCCTATGCTCATGTTTATAAAGGCTTAGTAGATCCAGAACAAACAGCCCATGAAGTTGGGAAGGAAAAGTAATTAAGAGAATAGGAGAGGAGCTAGAGGGTGGATTTGACCAAAATATATGTGTACAGATAAAATCTGAAAACTAAAAATCTACTAAAATTAGAACTTAACACGAAAGACAATGTGGCTCTAAGACATTTTAATATGAAAAAAAATAAAACCTGAATCTCCTACATGTGGAATCTGGAGGAGAAAGTTAGGTAAATTAAACTGTAATACTTTAGGTACTGTGTTCTCAATGATACAAGACTGAATGGTTTCCATCTCAGTACATTAAGTCATTAAGATTTTCCTTTACTCGACAACCTCTCCAGCATAAGTTGTCCTGCATTGCTGGTGGGAATGCAAGCTGGTACAAGCCCTTTAGATGTCAGTGTGGCCATTTCTCACAAAATTAGGAAACAACCTTCCTCAAGACCCAGTAATATCACTTTTGGGTATATATCCAAAGGATGCTCAATTGCGCCATAAGGTCATGTGTTCAACTATGTTCATAGCAGCATTGTTTGTCAAAGCCAGAACCTGGAAACAACCTAAATGCCCCTCGACTGAAGAATGGATAAGGAAAATGTGGTACATTTACACAATTGAGTACTACACAGCAGAAAAAAAAATAACATCTTGAATTTTGCAGGCAAATGGATGGAGCTAGAAAACATCATTTTGAGTGAGGTAACCTAGACCCAGAAAGACAATTATCACATGTACTCACTCATAAGTAGTTTTAAAACATAAAGCAAAGAAAACCAGCACACAAATCAGAATCCCAGAGAACCTAGCCAATAATGAGGACCCTAAGAGAGACATACATGGAGCTAATCTACATGGGAAGTAGAAAAAGACAAGATCTCCTGAGTAAATTGGGAGCATGGGGACCTTGGGAGAGGGTTGAAGGGGATGGGAGAGTCAGGGAGGGGAACAGAGAAAAATGTTGAGCTCAATAAAAATCAATAAAAAAGAAAATAAAGAAATAAAGGAGAAAAAATATTTTCACTGGAGAAAATAAAAATACACTAATCTGCAAATTAGGATGGATTATGATAAAGTTCACTACATATCTTTAATCAGACATTATTGACTTCCATTTTTACTATAAAATTAAATGTCAAGTAAAAGAATGATCTATAACATCCTTCTTTTCAAAGCTTTTTCATGACTAGAATCCTTAGTGATTGCCTGTATCACTTCTACCTTAAAGATCTTCGTGTGTGTTTGAACTGCCTTGTATTATGGATTATAATGTCTTTGGAGGGGGGTGGAGTTCAGCAGAGGGCTTTGCAGGATGGTTCTTAGCTTCTTTATTTTCCTACATTTGAAACAAGTCACCTCACTCTTCAAATTCTTCAAATAAAAGTGAAAACCAGTTTTCATATCTCAGTAACAAAATAAAAAAGAACCATGGGAAAGATCTGAATTATACTAGGAAAAAGGAGAAGCAGCGATGAGCTAAGATCCTGAAGTTCAGGACAGAGTGCTTCATGGATTCATTCATGTCTGCGAAGGAGGGTGGACCCATGGAACATGTATCTCATGTCTTCCTTTCAGATGCCAAAGAATAGGCAAATGTGAATGCTTGAGTCAGTTTAGTTCACATTCAAATGACAAACCTGAGTGAATTTATGTGTTTATTGAGTTAGTGAAGTAAAATCAATTAGGGAACACTAATCAAATAAATCAGAAAACTGAGTCATACATCAGTCTTCAGATACATTTTAATGTCTTAATTTGTACTGATTTTTCTAAATAGAGAAATTTTGGTCACTGGTACTCTAAAAATCACTCATATTTTAATTAAAGAAAAAAATTAAGAAATTATGATGGATGTTTCAAGTAGGTAGACATGTAAGTGGAAGAAGTGAGAATTATACAAAACCAATATGCAGCTGGGAGGACAGAAAAAGCACAGGCAATCAAAGATCCTAGGTCTAGGCTAAGTATGGTAAAAGACTGCTTGGTTCTCAGATCTTCATGTAAGGTGAGGGCAATAGACTATTCAATGTTCTCTACAGCTTGCAATAGTCAGCGGGAAACATTTCAGATGTGATAAACAATAAGCTGGGAAATGAAGTCAGTTACTGTTCTATTACAAGAGGTAGGTTCTCTAATGGAAAGTGCCACTGCATGCATAGTGTTTTTCTTTTTAAAAAAATATATCAACTACAGGAAAAGAAAAAAGACACAAACGCTACTGCACCCTGTGACAAATGTAGTGTATTGAGAGGTCAGTAGACAGAAGTGGAGTTGGGGAAGTGTTTTGGAGAACCTAGTGCTTATCTTGTAGTTTGAGGGAGTACATGGGCCAATGTGACACAGACCTGGAAAGGCAGGAGGATGCCCCAAACAGGAATGATCATCAACACTGGAGGAACGTGGTGCAGTACAGTGCTATGGATGACAAACATTTAAAAATGGTTGGTGAAGAGACTTGAGAGAGATGCAAACTCAAATGTCCAAAGTTACCCAAATAAATGAAATTTGTAAGTGAAGATTATAGAAAATTGAAGGAGGAGGAGCAGCAATATGGCTTATTGAGTAAGTGTTTGTGCCCAGACCTGAGAGCCCAAGTTTGATTCCCAGGATCCACATGGTGAGAGGAGAAAAACTGAGTCTCTGAGGCTGGCCTCTGATACACACATGCATACTGTGTGTATCATGTGCCCACCCCCTCTGTATACACACTCATACAATTAATGACTTAACCTAAAAAATAAAACTGGAGTGAACATACTCTCAAAAAAAGAGTTGCAATAGTTAATTGCCACTGTATATGGTGTCAATCTTCTATTTTTAAGAGATATCAGAAATCTCTCCCTTTTAAGTTAAAATGTCAACACTAACATTTAAAACACAAGAACACAATGTCAACTGCAGATGTGCACTGAACTCTGCTAACCATCTGCCGCTGTGCAACTTCAGAATTACAGTCAAGCAAGCCAAGCTTACAAAAGATTTTGTGGGGTTTGAACTTTCTTGAAAACCATAGGACTTATGAAGAGATTGGAACTAACATCCCAGACAACTTTCTCTGGCTGCAGTATTGGAAGTCTGGAAAGGAGCTACACAAGGACTCCCACAAAGCAGTGATGGACATGGGAAGACACCAGTTTGAAAGAAGCTAAACATGAAATGAGTTTAGCTTTTGACACAATGCAAACTCGAAGGCTGGTCTCCTACCTTGCTTGATATTTTTATATCAACAGAAGTACATAGATATCTTCTGCCTTATATATTTGTTTATTTTGAGCCAGGGTTTCACTATATAGCCCAGGGTGGCTTAGGACTTGTGCTTACAGAGGTGCACCTCCTAGCCAAGCCAGAGATGCCTTTTTAAAGTGATGATACATTGTGTGATGTGTAAGGTGCCTGGATGGTTCTTTACAAACAAAAGCTCACACAGTAAAGGTTACTTTGGAGGCATGAAAATAAACTCTAAGAGATATAAACAAAAATCATGATTATAGAGTCATTGGAATGCTGAATAAGACCCCTCAATCCATGTTTCATTACAGTAATTTTCTATGCAATTTACAACTAATCAAAAGATAGACATATTACAATGGGTTGAATGATGTTGCTTTTCAAAATTCATGTTGAAAATTTCCATTTGGGTGCAGCAAGATGTGGAGGCTTGTGAGGAAGTGATTAGATCACTAGAGATCTGCTTTTATGAAGAGATGAGTATCTCATGAGAAAGTTGGAAGAAATTCCTCCAGGCCTCTTTGACCTATTTTCACCTTTCCTTTAGCATGCTAGGGTACAGGACTGATCTCTTTTCCCAGGTGTCTCAGGGTTATTACTGCCACAATGAAAAACACGACCAGAGCACCTTGCAGGATAGAAGCCTATGCGTCCATGCCACTGTGCACCATCAAGGAAGTCAGGGAAGGAACCAGATGGCGGAAATAGATGCAGAAAGGCAGGAGCTGATGCAGAGAACATGGAGGGGTGCTGTTTATTGGCTTGTTCCTCATGGTTTGCTCAGCCTATTTTGTTATAGAACCCAGGACCATGGTCACAGGTATGGATACATCCATGGTGGGCTGAGCCCTTCCACATCAATCACTCATTAAGAAAATGCCCTAAGGGTTTACATACAGCACAATTTTATGGAGGCATTTTCTTAACTGAGGTTCCTGCCTTGCTGATAACTCTAGATTGTATTATGCTGACATAAAACTAGCCAGAACACCACGTGACAATGTAGCATGGAAGTCCTTACTGGACACTGAATTTTAGATTGTACCTTGATCATGGACTTCACAGACAGAGAACTATGAGGACTAAATATCTATGACATATCAATTATCCACTATGCTACATTTTGATGTAAACCATGAATGGACTAAGACAGATAGCATGCCAAGGGATACAAGGGAGCAGAAAATACTATCTCACTCTGGTCACACCTCGCAAATGCTATGACCTTTATTCACCTTACAAGTTTTCTGGATCATCCGTACTGTGGCTAAATGGCATACTTAGAGAAAGCAAAGACAGCAGCTTTCTCTTGGATAACTACGTTTTCTTTTAGTTCAATGAGTAACGGCCAGACAACAGTAAATCAAATGGAAAGTGAAGTCATTAGGTGGGGCGAGGTGATGTCAAACCTCTGAGTGTTTTTTCTCTTAACCTTTCAGTTAGAAGCTTGACTTTATTTGCCCAACTGGCACAAGACAAGATTAAAAAAGAATATTTCTTAAACAGCTCTGTGGAAGAAATCACCACTAATGCCTGCTTAAAAAAAAAACCAGCTTAAAATGCTCCATTTTTCTTTTAAAGTAAAATGCTAATTTTTCATAAGATCACTGGAAATATTTTGTAAAGTTTCTATACCATGCAATTATATTATATAAGAGTAAAGAAAATTGTCAATTATCACATATGAAAATAAATTTCATGACTATACATTTATAATAGCACAGGTAAGAAATCTTTTATCACAACTCTCTACTCTGCTTAAAGTCAATATTTACAAGGACAGTGATAACAAACTTTAAGCAAAGTTATCTAATGCCATTTGTTTTTAAAAGAACATAGGAACATGAAGGTGGTAAAAATATCCTATAATTAGATAAGTCCCTGTAGTCTACCGACAGTTACGTGGAATAACATCTAACACCATAGTGGTGGAAATAACAAAGATATAACTTCTTAGCTATGCCAAACTCATCACATATGGCCTGGGGGGTGGGAGACTCTAAACTCTGTTGCTCTCATTTTTTAAGCTGAATGGGCAGATACCAGCACATCAGTCACTAAGGGAGAAGAAAGGCCTTTTTCTGGACTTGACTTTACAGGGACCACTTTTAATCAAAACTTGTCAAGAATTGGTCTAATATACTCATTCAACTACCACTATGAAGTGAAATTTAACCATGTGCACAGAAGGCAGGGAGAGATCTGTTTATTTGTGGTGAGAGGAACTAATGACTATCACAATTGCTCACATCATTGCCCTATTTTATTCCACATATCTTTATTTTCTCTATTTGACCATACTGTGGAGTCAGAATCCATGGCAAAAATTTCTCCCAATAAAATTTTTCTTAATTCACTCATGTCTATGAGAGCTTAGTTCAAAGTCTGGTTTTGGTAGAGTCAGCTAGCGTGGTAGCTCGCCCCTGACCCAAGTGCTTAGGAGTGCTAGGAAGATGGCTGCTCAAAGTTTGAGGCCAGCTCAGGCTAAAGAGTGAGGTCTGAATTCAACATAAACAAACAAAATCTGCTTAGGACTTTTCTTCCCAAACCCCATTTAACTATCTGTTACTATACACTTAAATCTAGTTCTGAGATGACATGAAAGTTTCCAGAGACAGATAATAAAGTAGCTTAAACACACCGAGGAACCAGAATGGAACACACAGGTATTAAAGCCAATATATTTCTCAATAGACACCCACACTCTGGCTGCTGTGATTACTCCACAGCTGTTATTACCCATTAAAGGATGAAGCATAGAGTTTGCCACCACAGTTATTCTCTCTGCTTTTCTTGTATTTGCCGTTTAAAGTTCAACTTCAGAATCGCTCTTGTGTTGTTGGAGAGGGTGGCACTCAGCCATGCTCACTGTTTTCACCTATTTTTAAGAGTATTTGTTTTGAATCTTGAATGCCTAGGGCCACATAATCTTTTGATCCAGATCTCTATTCTCCTAGAAAGTCAAGGATCATATATATTAACATTTCTGTTTTCATGACTGATGAGTCTTAGTTTTTATTTAACTTAATTTAATTAAAACAGATCAAATTTTTGTTCTTTGACAGTTGATGGCTTAATCTTGGTAGTCAACTACATCTAGTAATAACTAACACCCAAGCAGAATACATGAGGAATTTTTTGAGTGGATCATCTGAGGTAGAAAGATCCACCCTAAATCTGAGCCCCAACCCCTGGTAGTAGCACACTTAAAAATAAATGGATGAAGGAGGCTTTTGCTTTTTGCCTGTTTGCCCTTATTCTCACTGGCAAGTTCATCTATCCCATTGCTGAGCTATCCCTTTTCTGGTATAATATCCCACGTCATTGTGATTCCAATGTACAGTGAAGACTTTCTCATCTTTGAGGACTTCAGCTCCAGGACAGGGACTGCTGATACCTCCAGGTTTTCACTCTGAACAAATACTGAATTCTTGGTCTTTCCATGGGATAAGAGCCATAGTTGGCCTAGCTGGACCACCATCTATAAACCATTTTAATCAATCCCCTTTTAATATATAGGTATACATTACATTCTATTAGTTCAGTTCCTTCAGAGAACCTTGAATAATGCAACAGATCTGAATTTCTATGTATTTAAGCATATCATTCACCCAGATAGGAATACGCTTGACTCCCCCTTTTCCCCATTGTGACCCCTGGAAGCAAGCAAGGCCTGACAACTTAATGCTAAAACGGTCTAGTATCTAGGAACTCCTCGAAATTTCTCCAAACAGCAGAGGTTGCTAACAACTTTTACTAGGCTATTGTATGGACTATTGTTATCTTCACCCCCACCTTCCAAAGACTATATATATTCTTTGGAATATATATATTTGGAATATATACATATTTGGAGATAAATATCTCCAAAGAATAGATATATTCTTTCTGCCACTGCTGTGCTAATTTGAGTGAAGTGAATTTAAAAGGAACAGAGGAGGCAGAAGAAGTTTCAAGAAATCCTTACACCCAGCTTATAGCACAGTTACTGCACACTTTTCTTAGATCTCCAGTGTCTGTATTACTTTTATTTCACTTTTTGCTGCATGCCAACACCTGAAAAAGGCAACGCAAGGAAGAGAAGGTTTACTACATGCACAAGCAAAAGTGTGTTTCAATGGTGATTCTAAAACCAGTTGATAATGAAAACAAACCACTATATCAAATGTGCAGTTTGGTGCAGAAAAGGAGTGTGAGTTCAGAGTTGCAGGCAAGGTGGATGCAGATAAAGCAGATGTAATGTCAAAGAGATTAGTGCTATTGAGGAGAAACCTGGAAAAGAGTACTGAGACAATAAGAAAAGTGCCTCATAGGTAAGAGTCACTCATCCAGAACGTATCAGCTTTTAAAGATGAAAATCCACCTGAAAGAAGAGTGGCAGAACCTGGAATATCCCCAAAGAGTTTCCCTGTTTGAAAACAAACACCTAAGTGAACTATTTTGTTTTATTTTCAAGGTTCAGCTACCACAACAGCTATGGTAGAGAAGGCCAGATATCTTAAATGGTGCCAATTTCACAGGCATTGAACATGGAAGATGAAGTCATAAAAGCTAGCACCACTGTGGCAGAAAGCTTCTGAGGACAGGAAGCATTTTGCTGGGTCAGATTCCCATCATATCAGCTCTGAGAGGCCATGGTGGGAATCTGTGAAGCTTCATTGTAAGTGCTAATAGAGAACACAGGATTTTGGAGATACTAGGACAATGGCAAATGACAATCCTGCTTAGGAATGCTGAAGGCGTAGATCTGGCCCAAGAGAGGTTACAGGCAATAGAGCTAGAGAGATGGGGCAACCAGCGCTTAATAAGACACAGATGATACAGCTGTAAGCCCTAGGTGCTGGAGACAGATCTTCAACATTTGGTGTTTGCCCTGCTGCAGTTCTCTTTTCTTTGCTATGTTCTCATCCTTGCCGTTAGAAATAAGGGTGCCTAATCTGCGTCCTTGTATGGCAGAAGCATATAACTTATTGTTTGACTTTTGAGGGGGCTTATGGTTGGTTAAAAGACTGCCCTGAGTCTCAGAAAACTATGGGCTTTTGAGCAGTAATGAGATTATTTAGACTACAGGGACCTTTATGGTTGTACTAAATGCATTTTGAATACACAGGACTTCAGAGGCCAGGAGTAGAATGTTATGATTGAAAGTAATGTGTTTGACAAGCGTTGGACTTGTAAAGGGTGATCTTAATTATCAATTGAGGCTGTTTCTGGAGAAATGCAACTGAGGATGAGGATTCATCCTAAAGGTGAATGGTATCACCCTATCTGCGATAGTGTGGGGCAATTAAAGAGACGACACTGGACAGGGCCAGCTGAGCACCGGCATTCATTTCTCTTTTGATTTGTCTGAGGAAGCGATGTGAACAGCTGTTTGATACTCAAACCACCATGCCTTCTCTGTGAAAGACTGCATCTCTCAAACTGTGGCCCTATATAATAAAACTCTTTCCTTGTTTATGTCCATGTATTTTATGATAGCAACCAGAAAAGTAACTAATTCACTATTCTATCCACGAGTATCAGGTTTTCAAATATTTTCTGAATAAATTTTGCATTAGAAAAATTATCTGCTTCAAAGAATCCTATTTCAAATATTAGACTTTTCTAAGGTTTCATTAATTAAAATACCATTATTTATAATAGACTAATACTGGTAATAAGGCATTGAATATTGCTGACATAAAATAGGGCATAGAAAGAGTTGAAAGAACATGTAACATAATTGGGGACAAACATCTGTAGAAAGCATCTTAGATTAAAAATAATAATGATAATTTGATTACATATAACTCCCCAAATTAAAATGCTTTTAATTCAGTGTATACACATTCATAATAGTTTTAATGAACTTTTTTCATCTGGGCTGACAGCACTCACTCCAAGAGTGAGTTTTGTTTTGTGGTTACTAAACAAAAGTCCTAATATCAGGCATGAGACTCTCTTTTGAGCTCTTGATCAGGGCTGTCTAATAATAGCCTATTGCTATTATTCTTGCTTACTCCCTAGAGATGGAAAACAAGTTACTCTTGCTAAGGACACCAAGAACTTTAGAAACACAGCACAGAGGTCTCTGAGCTGGGCATGACCCAAAAGTTGCCTCCCTACTGACTATCTTTTAAGATACCATGCAATATTTCAAAGAAGAGAGGAAACCAACAGTACCACCTATACAACACACCTATGAACTACATCAATGACCATCATGGCAGGATAACTTTCCAGGTGTAGTAATGGTACACATACCTTGGTGATAACCAAGTGTTCTGTAATTGACCTGAAGACCCAATCACTAAAGGGGTACCATGCTTGGAACTGGAAACCTAGCTAACAACTCACTGCTAGAGACATCATGGAGGAGAATCTAGTCATTAATTTACCAAACCAGGATAATCTAACAATGATTCATAAACATTTGTCCTTATACTCATAGATAAGTGTAGTCTTCAGCCCCATTCAAAGAATTTTCTTTTTGCAAGAGAGACCATTACAGAAAACCACAACCAATAAATATGCAGAGTTGTGGAGCTGAGTCCAAATGGATACATGTACAATAAACTCCCATATCTGATACTCAGGGAACATTGAGAAGAAGGTATTGACAGATTGTAACAACCAGAGAATCAGGGACTTTTCTGTGAGATTCTGTCTCCTACTGACATCAGATATCTGTAGGGTCTCACCAACATGACTGCTCAAAGACGAACTGAACAAGGATAACTCCAATGGACACTGCAAACTGGACGAGGAAAACCCAAGAGGCCTCAGTCCTACACAAAAACATAGAGGCAAACAGGTAAACCTGGGAGCAGGAGAAGGGGTCTTCCCCAGGAAAGTGTACAACAATTGGTTGTCCAGTGTCAGTCAGCCCTGAAAATATGCATACAAATGTATGGACTCAATTGGTTATATTTAGGAACACACACACACACACACACACACACACACACACACACACACAAGTACATATATGCACACAGTAAAAATTGATGAAAAATAAAGGCTATGAATTTGAAGGAGAGCAGGGATGAGGTATATGGGCGTGTTTGGAGGGAAGAAAGGAAGGAAGAAATTTTGTAATTAAAATAGTCTCTAAAAGAAAAACACAATAAATGATGAAAAATAATACTGAGTATCAATCATGTTCCAGGAAGTGTGCTAAGGAATTACCTGCATTACTTCATAATTTCCACAATCAAGTCAAGAGTTCCTTTCTTATTTATGGTTTTAAAACCATCAAGTGGGGAATGAAGAGATGACTCAGTTGGTAAGAAAACTTGCTGTTAATGCATAAGGATCTGAGTTCTAAGCCCCAGCACACTTTGAAAAGCTCAGTGTGGCCACATGCACGTGTAGCCCCAATGTTGTGGGGCTGAAATGACTGGGACTTGCTAGTAGCCAGGCTATGCTCAGGTTCAGTCAGAGATCCTGACTCAATGGAACAGAGACTCAGGGTGAGTTATAGAACAGGACATCTAATAACTTTTTCAAGTCCACCCCAGATGCATATAGCATCCCCCCGACACACTCTGCTACATATGAGAAAAATCAGGTGTGATACTCAAATCTTACTTGTGTTTAGTGATAAAGCTAACAAAGAGATCTAGGAAACTGGGTTTTGAAATCTATACTAGGAGTCCCTATATCTAGTTGATATTTCTTTACTTATGAAGTTAATCAGATAACTTTAACTGGGTAAGGCCCTCATTTTATACAAGGGTTAAAAAAGCAAGGAAAGCAAAACTACTTGGTCAAGGGCATACATTTTACTTGACTAGTTCATTAAGAAAAACATGATGCTATTTTCTTACAGGCATACTGACATGTAGGTAGAACCCTCCCCTATGCCTACAAACCTTTCCACTTGCCTCATGTCTTTTAGATAAAATTTTTTGAAATATTCCTAATATTCCATGTGTTCTAATTCTTATTTCATTTTGCAGTAATTGGTCCCTGACAGCCCCCAGTAGCTTCTCTTTCTTCATTTTTTTTGCATTCTCTTTCTATTTTTTTTTTAATTTTAGAGGTTATAATAAAATTACATCAATTTCCACTTCCTGTTCCAATCCCAAACCTTTCCAGATATCCAACTTTGCTCTACTTTAAATGAAGGGTCTCTTTTTAATAGCAATTGCTTCCTATTGATGTATATGTATATTTATACACATATATTTCTAAGTGTAATCCTGGTCTGTATACAACTTAGGTATCTGTTTCTAGGACTGATTATTTTTTATTCCTTCTCTAGAAATAGAGATAGCTACATGAATTTGCATGTTGTCCTTGTAGAGAAACCACGAAAATCTTTCTTATCATTACAATTTTAGTAATATGTTGCTAAACTAAGCACTTTTAGGTGGTTTTCTAAATGAATAAAGTACTATGCTTAGGGAAAGAACATGTCTACCAAACTACTTTCAAAATCAGATGATGCTTCATCTGTCTTGGGTTGTATGGAGACCACAATGGGAAGTATCTCCCAGTTTCTGTTCATTCAAAATCACATTCACATTTATATACCTTCTATTTAAATTCTTCCTGGATTCCTACTACTGTATCTTCTATTCATCACTGCCAATCATTAGTTTTCTCCAGCCAATGTATTGCTTAGAGATATAGGATAAGTTGTTCAAATGATAGAAACATATACACAAAAAGACTATTTACTTGAAACTCAGAAAGATGAACAAAGATCCCTATTAAATTTATTTTAAAATACATCCAAATCTGTCAGTGCTTTTCAATTTGAACTCATGCATTAACAGGGGGAGTTATAAGAGGGGATATTTCCATAAGGAGTTATAAACATTAAAAAGTATATTTTAAAATACTCTTGATGCTCTATTGAAGTGAATTATCTTCAGGTTTCATTAAAATAGAAATTAAAACATATTTTCCTGATAATTTCAAGGACATGCTTTCAAAGGCCAGAAGACTGTGGTTAATCCTGCATACAATTTAAAATAAATGAATATTCTATCCTTCTTAAACACTTAAAATGCTAAAAAAAAAATCCCCCAGGCAAACTTTAAATTATAATTACTGATGATACCGGCAAATGCAGGATAATAAATAGGAGAAATCTTACTTTTGGAGTTGTAGGCACAAGTAATAAATCATCCCTGAAGTGACCTGGCCATAGGCAGTGTACTCTGGAACAAGGCCAGGGGCCACTAATCAAAACATGCAGCAGGGAAAGTGAGAGCCATAGTCTCAACAGCTAGGTCAACACATGGGAAAGCTAATAAAAACTACCTTGTTTTAAAACCACCACAGTGTTTACTTTTGCCAGTAACATAAACATTATGATAAAATTAAAGCTGTATAATAAAGAAGTTTGTTTTGATGACCTAAGGAAATATATAGCAATAACTCAATTGTATTTTCCTAATTTGACAATAAAGAAGTTTAAAATTAAGACATGCCAAATTGCAAGAATTAGATATGCAAATAGTTCAAATAGTTTGAGTTTCAACTTCAAAAATCCATATATTATTAACAAATTTAGGAATTAAATATAAACACAGAAGTATGTGAAACATTTGGAATTGTCTTATACAATTCCCCTTTCTCTCTGTTATTACATAATTTATATGTGTGCATATGTAGAGCAAATGTTATCAATTTTTAAAATACATCCTTTATTTTAAAACATTAAAACATGTTGACTTAATCTAACATTATACTTAAAAGAAAATATTTGTTGAATTAACAGATACACAGACAATTCTCATTTCCACAAGGAGTATAAGAAAAGGAATTTTTCGTGGTCTAAGCATTTCATAATTATCCTTGCCTTTCAAGGAAAAGATACACATGATGTAGCCAACAGACCTGGGAAGATAGTGTTCTGAAAAGTGAAGCGCATCAGAAACTTAGCTACACTAGGACTTTTTATGCTTACCCACCCTAAAGTCACGTAGCTGTATTAACCCAGTCCCTGAACTCACAGGGCTTGCAGTTATGTTTCACTGTGGTAATATAGTGGTTTGAAGCAAACAATTGAACTTCACTGAAGTTCAACTTTATTCAGTTATTTTACAAATATGTATGAAAATGTAGCCCCAATGAACAGAGTTGCAATGAAAAAATACATTAAAGATTCTCAATTAATATGCTTATCATAATACTTGGGACTCAGGAATTAAATCAAAATTAAGATGATAGTATAACTCTTTTGGAATATTCTTTTACACTGTGTGAGGATGCGCCATTGTGATGGGTTTAACAAAAAGCTAATCAGATAATAGCTTTGGCAGGAGGTATACGTGGGGCTGCCAGACAGAGAGAGCATAGGGAAGAAGACAGGGGGAGTTGCCTGCCAGGTGCAGAAGAAACAGGATGGGCAGTACAGGGTAAAGGTAGCTGAGCCACGTCAATTAAAAACTATGGGTTAATTGAAGTTATAAGAACTAGTCAGGTAAAAGCCTAAGCTAAGGCTGAGCTTTCATTATTAATAAGTCTCCGTGTTAATTTTTGTGAGTCAGCATGCCACACACCAAAATCCATCCAAACATAACAGTAGCTAAAAATATGCTTCTTGGAATAAGATGAATCTATCCTAAAACATAGAACCAGAAAATTACTTGAAGTGCCAATAGTATAACTTATTTAGATCTGAGCTTTCTGATCTATGAAATGTGCACAGATAATAATGTAACACACATATGAATCATTTATCTCTCTCCATATATATATATGATTTATTAGTATGCAGACATGACAACATGAAAATGATAAATTTAATAACTTTCACAACATTTACAAAAACTAAAATTTAGATGGTAAATTGGAAAAACAAGATTAATATTTAGGATATTAGGAGCACTAAAGCAATAGGAAACAAATATTGTTTACTGAAAAGGGCTGAAGTTAAGAAGAGGTAAATGACAAAATTCCAATAAGTATTTGAGAAAAGAAAATGGAGTAACATACCTGAAACATAGGGAAACTGACTTAGGAAGATCAAAGCCAGCCTGGGTTACACATGGGGACACTTTCACAGTATACACATATACGAGAGCGCGCGCACACATGCACACACGCGCGCACACACACACACACACACACACACACAGCCTGGGTTACACATGAAGACAATTTCACAGCACACACACATACATACACACATCACACACATACAGCCTGGGTAACACATGGGGACACTTTTACAGTAAACACACACATACACACACACACACACACGCCTGTGCACAGACGCACATATGCACACATACACACATAGCCTGGGTAAAACGTGAAGACAATTTAACAGTATACATACACACATGAATGTACATGTTTTCACACACGCACAAACATACACATACACACATGCACAAGTATGTATATATATAAAGCTCTTTAATATTAAAACACAAAAGGTTTTAGTAATGAGATATTATCTGTCTATTAAAATGATTTGCCTATAACCAAAATGAGCAGATTATGGAAAGCACCGAGCAAACACTACTCATAAAGTCAAAAGAGTTAAGAGTCTTTGAAGGAATTCTGACAGATATAACACAACACTAACAAGTTTATTTCCCTGATGTTGTAACAATTCTACTTTTGGGACAATACCTAAGAAATTAACCAATTTATAAAAATTATACTACATAGTATATTAAAATAAATACAAAGCTTTTCCAGAAAATGCAAAAATACATACATTCCAATAGAAGATTGGTTAAAGAAATAAGAAAATATCTATAGAGTGGAATGTCAAATTTTGTTGAAACAATCTATTGAAGTGAATATTTTACATGCATTTGTATTCAGGAGTAGGTTCTATCATACATGCTGCGAGCCTAGTTTGCAACCCAAATACGGATGAGGGAGAGCAAAGAAGATACAGAGCCGCTGCTACAGTGTTCTTGCTGCTCATCTCCACGTGGAAGAGAATGCGAGCGACTCAGCTCTCATCCTCGCTGTCTGTATTGCCTAATTATTTTGGAATGACCATGTATAACTTCTATAATGAGAAAACAAGTAAAAATGAAGCACATTTTGTTCTGGGCAGTGGAGTCACACACCTTTAATCCCAGCACTCAGGAGGCAGAGGCAAATGGATCTCTGTGAGTTCGAGGCCAGCCTCGTCTACAGAGAGAGTTCCAGGACAGGCAGGGCTGTTAAAAAGAAACCCTGTCTTGAAAAAGAAAATAAAAGGCCCATTTTGCTAGAAACAATGGATTGATACTAACTGTCTCCTGTATATTTTTCCCAACTAGACCATTAAGTTTTAAAAGTTATGTCTAACACTGATGGATCAGTGGATGAAGAACTTGTTACAAGACTGAGCTGACCTGAGCTGAGATGCCTAGAATAATGTATATCCAGATGTGGAAGCTGTGTCTGTAATCCAAGGGTGCCTGCAGAGATATGGGAGGCAGAAACAGAAGTATGTCCAAAAGCTTGCAATTAGCCTGGCACACAGTGGAAACAGGGTCTGTGGCGAGACCCAAACACAATCTTATTTCAGAGTGTGACCATTTACCATTCCCTATGCCCCTGGAACACAGCAGCTTACATAAAGAGGACAACTCAGAACACACAGCTCAAACTCCTTTGAGGAGCAACATCTGTAAAATTTTAATTTTTTTATTATTTTGGAAAGAATGTTTGAACATTTTTAGAAGACATCTACCACAAAAAAACTAAATCATTCCCATGAGATTCTGCTTGAAATATAGAAACCTACACATACTTTATTTGTAGCCTGTAGAAACAAATATGGTCTCTAGAAGTTTCTAAAGGATATGCAAGAGTTTGTTCATACTTTGCTTGGTGCCTTAGTGATTTGTCCTACAACTGCAGAAGAGTTGATGCTGACTGTTTTCACATGTGTTCTGTCACTCAGAGGATGACCTTATTACTCCCAACAAAGGCCATCAATGTGGTAAGCAAACACCTTCCTAAGTTGTACAGAGAATATGAGGAGATTCTACAGGCTTACTAGAGTGTTCTTTTGTAATCCATTTTCATGCTTAACATTATAAGTATATTTGAAATTTCTTCATATTATAAAATCACTGTCATTTAAAAAGAATTAGAGTCTATATCTCAAATGAGTACTAAAGAGAATACTATTCCTTGTGTTGTTACTATGTCCCACTTGTCTCCATTTTGTACAGTGTAATAGAGAAGAAATGTTTGATAATGCTGTGCTAAAGAACATTTAGAAATTCATAGTCAAATAAATGATCGCTGTGGAGTTTCTCAGAAAGTGTTCTCTGTAAATGTCTGGGTTATAAAGATGGGGCATAAAGGGTCAATGGGTGACTCACATCATCTCCCACCATAACTGGAGGGAGAACACTGGCTAGAGTTCAACCTTTCACTCTCGTCTCTAACATGAATGGCACTGACATCACTATCACCGGAATCCAGGAAATGCTTGCCCTTCTTCTCTGCATCTGTCACATGGAGCACTCGGTCCGTATCTATTAGGCTTCACTTGGCCAGAGAAGACTCTTAGTTACATTTTGACAAGTGCTTATGGAATTTGCATATTTCCATGTGTGATTTCCCTTCCTGGTTGTCAATAATAGTAGTACAGTAGCAATTAGATGTGGTTCTACTCTTGGAGTCCTCTCCATTTTTCTCAGAAAACTACTTTGAGAGAAAAAAGTTTTCATTTATAAGTTTTTATGAATAAGTAACCCAGCCTTTGTTTATATGTAATCCTAATCTCTTTAGATAAAACAGCTTCGTGAGGGGGTGAAAAGGAGAGCAACTGAAAGCAGAAAAGCAGAATTTCTACATGGTAAAATTGGAGAAACACTTGAAAAAGCATTAATCATACCATTTACAGTAATGATTTGCTGGTTTTATTATTTGGCTGAGAATCCAAATAAGACATGGAAATTGCCCCGGTTTAGCTAAATAATGAACATACTCATCAGTTTCTTAAAAAAAATCTAGATAAAATGAGCCAGAATTGACTTCAGGATATGCCCATAGATTGCTATGAAAAGACTTCTACTTACTTCTATTAACAGAGTTGTATATATTTGCATTTGGAAGAAATAAAAAGAGTTCTTAATTTAAAAATAATTTGTATGGAAAAAATTCTTTCTTAGACATTCTGCTTTATAATAGAGTAAGAGTTCATTAAGATTTTAAGATGAAGCCGGGCAGTGGTGGCACACGTTTTTAATCCCAGCACTCAGGAGACAGAGGCAGGTGGATACCCATGAGTTTGAGGCCAGCCTGGACTACAAGAGCTAGTTCCAGGACAGCCAGGGCAACACAGAAAAACCCTGCGTCAAAAACCAAAATAAATGAATAAATAAACAAACAAACAAATCAATGAACTTTAAGATGAGTGGCTGGAGCGAAGGTTCAGTGGTTAACAATATTTGCTGCTCTTACAGAGGACTTGGTTTCAGTTCTCAGATCCCATAGTGGCTCACAACCATCTGACCTTCCAATTCAGAGGATCTAACGCACTCCTTTGACTTCCATGGGCACCGGGCATATACAAGTAGACAATGCATTCAGAGATATAAGCAAAACACTCATAAAATAAGTGAATTTTTAAAAAGTAAAAGAAAAAAAACTTGAAAGATGAATGCCAAATAAAGCTAGAATACAATGTTATTTCATTTACCCATTTTACCATTAAAATTTCATAGAAAGTAATTTTATAATGCTCTTGTATGCTCTCAGTATTGTACTTGGTGGCATTATTGAAGTATACATATTCAACAGTATTTTCACAGCTTTTGTAGACTTTGCCAGTGACTCATTTTGATGAACATACAGGATTCCAAAGGCTAACAAGTCTACAATCACAGCTTTGTGGGATGCAATAGCAGAGAGCCAGGGCTGCACAGCACATGGTTACTTTGAATAGCAACTGAGTGCTAAGGATGAATGACAGCAAAGGATGATGCTCCTGAAGCACAACCACGCTGTTTGTGTTAGTCACACTTATTTCTGAATAAATATGTATCAATAAAGAGCAATTTAACGATTCAGAATAATACTAGAAGCAGTAAGTCATTAGCAATCTAAAAATATTCCTGAGAAAAAGCATTTATATTCACTAGAAAGAAACAACATGACAGTATAAATCTGCACCTCTGGACTGCTAATTCATGCTAAATTAAGGTCTTATTCATTCATGTAAGCATCTAGTAACCTTTGGTATGCTTTCAATTTTTACCTTAATGTGTTTCAAAAATTGAAAGCTACATTATTGCAAATTCAAGATCACACAATGTAAGAAGTTTAAAACAAAACAGACCAGAGAGAAAAGTATAACTTGAGACATAAATTATTAGATCACAAATATGTAATAGTGACCTACATATCAGAATTTTCTTCCCAATCTGATAATGTGATGTTTTTAAAAAGATTTTTAATTGAATTTTTTAAATACAGTTTTCCTCCATTCTCCCCCACCCAAATCTAAAGATCCTCTCAACTTCCCTACTCATCAAACTTCATGTTGTTTCTCTTTCAAACAACAAAAAACTAACAAATATAAAACGAAAATAAAAACAAACAATCTAAAATAAAATCTAACGAGACAAAACTTACTAAAACAAGACAAAGAGAGCAAAAATAAAGGTGTCTGTTTTGTGTTGTCCAAGTTCTCCCCGGCATTGGGCTTGCCCTTTCTTTTTCTCAGAAGGTGTCAACTGCACACAGCTCTTACAGTCGGGGCCTCTGTCAGCTTAGTTTCTGCACAGTGTGAGCCTGTGCAGGTCCTGTGCCTGCTGTCAGTGTCTCTGCGTTCACATGTATCATTCCGGTGTGTCTGCAAGACACTGTTTCCTTGGCCTTATCTATCCCATCGTGTACACTTCTGAATCATCTGTATAGACCCCTGAGCCTTGAGGGAAGGGTTTGATAAAGACATCTCATTTAGGCCAGGCGGTGGTGGCGCACGCCTTTAATCCCAGCACTCAGGAGGCAGAGGCAGGTGGATCTCTGTGAGCTCGAGACCAGCCTGGTCTACAAGAGCTAGTTCCAGGACAGGCTCCAAAGCCACAGAGAAACCCTGTCTCAAAAAACCAAAAAAAAAAAAAAAAAAAAAAAAGGAAGTAAAGACATCTCATTTAGAACTCAGTACTCTAAAGTCTCCCACTCTCCGCATTTAATCAGCTTTGGGTCTCTGTGTTAATTACCATCTGCTGCAAGAAGAACCTTCTCTGGTGAGGGCTGAGAGGTATGGTATAATGTACCTAGTCTCAGGTTATTGGCTATTTAAACAGTCTTAGGTATGAATTCCATTTCATGGAGTGGGCCTTACACCCCATATTTAAAATGGTTGGCTACGACCATGACATTTGTGACTCTCTTCCAATAGCATAGCTTACATATGGGTAGGTCATTGCGGTTCGTTACTGGGATTGTAGCTTGGAGAAATTAATGATTAATTTTCTTCTCTGTATGCAATGGAAAGTACCTCCCAAAACCATAAAGGGTAAGTAAGGATGAAGTCTTTAGTTGGTCAACAGCTCAATTCCCCATTTTGGATGGCATAAGTAAGTTATGGCTTCAGAAATGGGGATTTACCATCCAGTATGAAGAAAGAGTAAAGGGATGGAGCTGAATTAGAAGGAAATGCAGAAAGGGGCCACATGGGAAAACTAGGGGTACCTGGGTCTGTACCAAGAGGAGCAGGTTCCTAGAAAATAGAAGGGGTGTGGGAGGAGGGGCCCCTGCAGGAGACTGCAGCAGGACAAAGAGTTAAGTCTGGTGAGACTGAAGTCCAGAACAGGAACAACATAAAGGTTCCCTACCAGAGTGGCAGCCTACTGTGGCAGCTTTGGGTACTTGGTAGAATGTCCTTCTGTAGGTCCTCCCAGTCACAAAGGAATAGAGATGGGACAGAAGAAAGGCGCAAAAGGGACAATGGGGAAGAACTAGGGGGGCCTTGGCATGTACCAAGATGCTAGGTCTCAATGGTATGGAAGTGACAAAGAACGAATAATTTGATATGTCTTAACAAGAGTTATGAAGCAGTGTCAACAGGCAGAAAAAAACTGAAGAGAGAATTGCTTTATAATATTGTGGATGCTCAGATATTGGAGGAAAGGCAGAGTTCCTACCAAGGCTACATGCCCACCACGGTCTGTCCTCAGAGTAGCAGCCACCATCATCTTAGACCATCTGCCTTGCTCTCTGCTATCACATGTGCACCTCTGAGCATGTCCATCCAGCCTGTACCGGGGTTGAGTACAGTTATTCCCCCACTTCATTGTTTCACTCCTGCTTTCCCTTCAGCTCATAGATCTGTGGTGCTTCTGATACATTCTGGAGGTCTTCATATCTAGGTTAATTACTGCTTTGCATTCTGTCATATATGGAATAAAGGAAGGTGAATACTTTGCACAGCACCATCAGTATACAGCAGGTGGCCACCACATAATGAATGCCAGCAACTGAGGCTATGAGACCATCATGGGAGACAAAGAGGATATAATCTTCTAAGGGATTGACCCAAATATTCAAATTCCAAATGGGTTAAAACTAATGTTCTTTTCCTCTTTCCCCCATCTTTGAGCTAGTATGTCATTTAGGCCAGACAGGCATTGCGCTCACTATGTAGCCAACAAAGAGGTAGACCTTGAATTTGTATTCTCTGGCTCCATTTTCTAAGAGTAGTGACTACAGGGTACATCACTACACCAAAGTGCTTGGGACTGAACCCTACGCTTTGGGCATGCTAGATAAGCACTAAGCAAATTTTATATTTTACTCTAAATGATACTGCAACTGCATATCCTTGTAAATAAACCAAAGAAAATATTTTACCTACTTTAGTAAACTTTACAAAAAGGTTATACCTCCTTCAGTACAATAAACTGAAGTAGAATATCATAAAGTAATTACATAAAATATAGTGACCTATTAATGCTGTATTAATAGTAAAATGCTTTAAAACATTAACGGTCCATTTGCTTGGGAAGCTAAGGTTGATGGTAATAACCTAAATGATATATACATTGTTAATGAGAATTTTTTTGAAAAAATTGTTTAAGAATTTAAAAAAAGGAGGGGTAATCATCAATATTTAATCATGTCCTCGTTATCTCCCACCCATTCCACTTGGTCCCATCTTATTCTACTTTTCTTCTTGTTGTTGCTGCTTTTTATTTCATTTCCTGCTAAGAATGTATTTTCATTTTTCAGATGCTTCTTTTTCTAGAGAAATAATTGGAAACATAGAACAAGTATTTAAATTTTGTATGTGCTCTAAAATTTCAGGATGTACATTCAAAATAAAAAGACGTTCTAAAGTACAAAAACCCCACAGTTTAAACATCCATATCTTCCTTCAGCTGGATGATGAAAAGGGAATTTAAAAGCAGGGTGTGGTAGACTCAACCTCCGACTGACACATACTAAACTACATTGCCTTTAATCCTCAGAATTCTTACACATGCTTTTCAGTCTACATAGGACAGATGGTCCTACAAGGACTGACATTCAAATCAAAAAAGATGATATGGTCTATGCCAATTTTTTTAAAAAAAAAATTGAAACAGGGTTTTGCAGTGTGGGAAAACTGACAGAATCATTTCAAACTATAAAGAAAGGTTATAATGTGAATTTTTTAGAAACAAAAGCACATTACTTTTATTTAAAAGCTTTTATAAGATTAGTCACGATTAAGAACAAAATTTCTTTCACCTGTCTACCTTGCATATATCCCGAGCTTGTTTTAGCAACATGTGCACTGGGAATGCTAGTATTTTAGAGCATTACACTTAGTTAGCAAGTGCATTGGAAAGAGGTAATCGCTATTCTACCACATAATTCAATACATTTCCTTCCTTACAGCATAAGATTTTCATCAGACAAAACAATCAGACCAAATACAGTAAGAGATATTGGTTAAATATTTCTGTTTATGACCCGTCTGGATCCTTAAGATTTCGTACCAAGCTGGGCACATAACTGATACCCATGAGTTACATTTGCAGATTGGCTAAATGAAAGGGAGAATTCTCTGAGGTTTTTTTTTTGATTATTGGTAATTTACTCTTGGCAATAACTATCTATATAAGTAGCATGTTAATTCTAATAGAATTTAGAAATAATTCTTCTTTGTTCTGTAAAGGAATAATATGCTTTGAATTACACAACCTCTTTCAAATGGTTAAGAGCTGAGAACTAAACTCAGACAATAAAGCTAAAAGAGAAGGAGCTGAGTGCAGATTGGTATTTTACATATGTTGTCTGGACACACATACTATACACAATGGATCCTGTGTAATGAACAAAAATACCAGGTCAACTGAAGAAATAAATAATAAATATGTGAATTATTTTATCTATATGTTTTTTGTTTTGTTTTGGGCACAGGATCTCATTCTACAGCTAGTTGACCTTGAACTAATTACATCACAAGGCTGGCCTTGAACCTACACAGTCCACTATCTCCAGCCATAAAAGCACTAGGATTATAGAATCAGAGAGTGGTTACATACATATGAAATACTTATTTATGCTAGAAACATTAAAAAAAATGCTGCTGGAATCTTGCCAGACTCCTGAGACATGGCTTCTGCCTCCCCTCACATTCTCATTGTTTACAGAATTCTAAAGCATTGTGGTATCCAGATCACTTCACACTTTTAAATTTTTGAGCATATCAAGAGTGCTAGATCCATATTCTTGTTCATGTAAAGTACATATGGCATTCTAAAATATTCATAAGTATTTCAGGGTTACACAAGTCATCTGACAATATGAGGAACATACAATTTTGATTTTTTTTTAATTTCTGAGATTATAATTATGACATTCCTCCTTTCCTTCTCCTCCCTCCAAACCTGTCCATGGTCCACTCTCCACTCTCCTTCAAATTCATAGCCTTTTTCCACTAATAGAATAACAATCTCTTTATGAAACATCAATATATTTCCAAGCAGACAAACAAAACGCTTGTGACAATACTATTTTGTGCATTTGTAAATGTTTGATGGCTGACTTGATTGAAAGCAGTTCAAGTTTCATTTGCTTCTGCATTTTATCAACTATGACACATTAATCTAATGATGTAAAGAAAACTCAGCTTCATACAGGTAAGGACTTGAAGAAGGGAGGAACACATGGAGACCCAAGGAAGGACCTTGAGAGGTCCAGGTGTTCTCTTCCCACATTCTGCAGAGATATAACAACACCACCATCTTCTCAATTAACCACAACTTGTAAGAAAAGGAAATAAATCACATATATATGTATGTATATATATACACATACATACATACACACAATACATATAAGTCACACATTCGTTAAGAATTCAAATAGTAATGATATAAATATCTATTATTTTGTTATAATGAAATATTTTACTTTAAATTCATTACAATTAAATTAGAATATAAATTCAAGTTTGAAACCAAGAGTAAAAATAAAAATGTACTTCCAAAGTTTGATATAAATTAACAGAAGATTCGGAAGAGGGAGTTTACAGGGTGGGATGGGGAGGACAAGCATAACTGGACAGAGTGGCTAATTTGAATGTGATCTGGGCATCCTTTAATGAATAAAATAGATGGAAATGCTTAACTGAAAACAAGATGCATTCTAATATTTTTAGTATCCTGTATGCCATTTCTAATTAAACTGTGAAAAGCACAAAGAAAAGTGCTTCTATTTTTGGAAATCACAACATAAATATTATTAGGAATTAACCAAGTACCAGAGAAAATATATGTGTCACTTTATAATATCCAACATCATATTTTTTAAGCTCTAATATTTTAGAATGTCTTATACGAAGATGTAGTCCTGCTTCAGACAGGAAACTTACTTTTCCTTCTCCTGCAGCTGCTGCTCCTGTGGAGCTATTTTAGGTTCTGTCCCAAGATTCTTCTGCATTTGATGTCTCCTCTTTCTACTTGGTGCAATGTCAGTGACATCGGGACTTGAAAATAGGGAATCATCTTTACAAAGAGTGGCTAAAACAAAATGCAATGCAATGTAATTAGTTTATGCATTTTATTTATATTAAATATTAAATTGCTTCCTCAACAATGACATATGTAGCACAAAGAAAATATAGCAAAACTGTTCTCTCAAACCTTTATGCACACTTGCTGAGGTGAAGCAGGAAGATGGTGTGCAGTATTAAAAACTAGCATGAGAATTATAAACAGTGCCTACTGACTAACCTGGTTGAAGTAGTATCTGTCTATCTGTGGCAAACATGGTCACAAACAGCATAACAAATGTACTGAAGGGATGGCATGAAGCAACTTGCCCTACAACGATGATAATGGAAGTGTGGCAATGTTAGGTAACGAAAATTACAAACTTGAAAATCAAATGCCCTTAGTGAAAATGGAATTTGAAGTGGCTAAAATATGAAAACCTCAAGGTGATCTGTACTTGTTATGCAGAGGCAACAATGGAAACACACTAGGTTTATGTTCTTGTATTTTCTATTAATCTTGTTCCAAAAATCTTAAGGGCACTAACAATACCTTCTTGTTAACCAATTATGAACTGTTCCACCAAAATCCATGTTTTTAAAACAAAGGGAAGTTTGGGGACTACAACGACATCAAAAAGATTTGAGCTTTCAATATGTGTTCTGAGTATAAACACATGACCTCATGTCTCATTTAAGTTTAGCAAAAAAAAAAAAAGTTCTGCTTCATAATTATGGAGGAAATTTGAACAATATACAGGCACTTACTGAGAGGCTGTAGAAGGGTGAAGTAATGTGAAGGCCCAGTCCCTTCCCATAAACAGCAGCTTGCTCAATGAAGACAAGAAGTCAGTAACTACCGTTTCTAAAGGTAACTCTCTCCTGAAGTAAACACTGCCCCGAGGAAGGTGTGAAAACGTCTTACCTGAACCCTTAACTAGGTTTAAAATAGTTATTTATTTTTGAGAAAGAGTCTCACTACATAGCCATGGTGAGCCTTGAACTTGCTATGTAGAACTAGGCTGGCCTCAATTCACAAAGATGTCTGTGCCTTAGCCTTCCCTATCCTGGGATTGAAGTTTCACACCACACCAATATACCTGGCTGGATAGTCAATTTGAAAAAGTGTGGGAAACCAATGCAGTCATAGCCCACAGCTTCTCTTTTAGAGGAGGTATGATGCATAGTGGACTCATTATGATGACAGGCTTACATGGTGCTTTAGATTTAATGGAGCCACAACTTTTACTTGTGTTATAAATACTGACCTAGCAAAAACAATGGCAGAACTGCACAGGTTCTGAACTTATGTCCAGAATTTAGTTGGCTTCCTAAGCAAACACTATTAATTTTAGTGTTAATTTTTATATAATTTTGCTGGTAGAGAGGCCTGCAAACATATGTCCGGGCAAACATATTTTACTTTTCAAAGTTACTACAGGTTTTAAGTCAATTGATTCTACCAGGTTCTATGTAGATAATTTTATTCATTCCTAAAATGTGCTGAAATAGAGAAGAGTAACTAAAAAGAAAACATGATTTTTTTCCCCTGAAAATGTTAAAGCTGAATTATTTGCTACCTTTTATTAAGCTATGAGACAACTAATGAAGATAAATATCAGGAATATGAGCAACCATAGTATAAATGTTGTAAGTACATGATATTTCAACTATAGGTAGACTTGAAAAACAGACAAATATTATAGTCAATGCTTTGGAGGAAAAAAATTAGCTTTTAGTAAAATGGTAAGATAGATATTTTTAAAGTTACAACATTTATAATATTTATTTTAAAACTGTAAATGATGACTTAAAATTCGGATTAGAAGTTCAATAAGAGATCTTATATATACAAGTAACATTACACAAAGTTAGCAGTGTGTATGTGTATGCATGTAATAAGAATTAATGAAAAAGAAGCCATGGATTTGAAAGAATGCAAGGAGGGATTCAGGGAAAGGTTTGGAGGGAGGAAAAGGAAGCAAGAAATATTGTAAATGTATTATAATCTTGAAAAAAAATGTATCTATTCAAAAGAAGAAATATAAACTAGATTGATGAAAATTGCACAGAGTCCTATGTGTGATATTAAAAGTGAAGGAGATATACAGACACACTGAGACACTTGAGGTGCTCCTCGCCATTTTATATATAAGTATCTAAATCACAAACGGTCTATTCATGCTTGGAGATGATTTTTTTTCTTTTTATGCTAGGACTTTGAGTGATGCTGTGTCCCACTCTGAACCCTAGACAGAGCAACTGTTTGACAACAGTTAGAGTCACATTCTACCTTCAGGAATCTATACCAATTAGTATTTTACATGGAAGATCACTGGTACTCCTAAATGGACAGGAAACTTGAAGTTTCATCAGGCTTGTAAGATTAGTCCCCATAATCTCATAGGGAGTGGTACTATTAGGAGGTGTGGCTTTTTGGAGTGGGTATGGAAAAAGTGTCACTGTGTGTGGGGGGGGAGGGGTGCTTTGAGATGTCCTTTGCTCAGGATAATGCCCAGTTTGTCAGTTGAGTTCCTCTCCCCTTCAAGCCAAGATCTAGCCATCAGGATATTTATTTGCCTGCCACCATGTTCCCCACCATGATGATAATGGTCTGAATTTCTAAACTGTAAGCTAGTCCCTGTTAAATGGTTTCCTTTATAGGAGTTGCTTTGGTCATGATGCCTCTTCACAGCAATGAAACCTTAACTAAGACAGTCATTTTCAAAAGTTACAATTGCATTTAACCACTAAAATATTGCTTTAATCATGATACTTATTTAAGACATGGGGGAAACTTGAATAGAGTTGGAAAAGAAAGAGTACTATTCAAAAGCAATTAGGAACTGCATGACCTGAGTGGAATTATGGTGTAGGAAGTCTTACAGCTTGTGGTTACCCGCCTACTGTGGCATGGCCTCTTATAGTATATATGCTGATGCAGAGATCCTGCATCCACCCCTTCTTCCCTGGCCACTCTTTTGGGCTGCCGGATTCTGTCTTTGTTCTCCACTCAAGCAGACAATTCTGATTTGTGAGTTTTACCCCTAAATAAATAATCATATATTTCTCAATTCTGAGCTAGTGTGAGATTTCTTTTAAGCATCATTTCCATAGAATTATATTCTTAGTAAACTATAACAAATAGTTAATACATGAGTATTGCCAAGACTATTGGTTGGTCTCTACAACCAAATGGCAAGTACCCATTGCTGAATATAACACCTCCATAACTCACTGAACATGGAGAGGTTGAGCTGCTGCTTCCTTAGCGTCTTCATTCACTAGTGACTGTTGTTCATTGTGCTGGGAGTTACTCTGCATGTTACCAAAGGAGAAAAGGTAAACAGCCTTGATCTATAATAATGACCTACCTGCATGATATGCTGGGGCCATGGTGGCATACAGCATGTGGGACTAACCAACAATATAGAAAAGGATTTAAATCCCACTTCATGAGATGGAACTCATCTCATATACTGCTCAGTTGGTGAGAAACCTGAGAACAGTCATGCTTGGGACCTAGGGTAAAACCAAATTCTAATGTTCTGCTAAAGGAGTGTTATCCTAAAATGATGCCTAATGACAATGTGCTATATTCACAGATCAGTTCCTTGCTCAGCCATCATCATAGATGCTTCCTTCTGCAGTAAATGGGAAATAAATACAGAGATCTACAGCTGGACAATGTGCAGTGTGTGAGAAACCTTGGAAAGCGCAGTCCTAAATGGATTTTTTCCATAAAATCCCTGTCTTCGGGATTCAGAGAACCGTATGGAACAGGAAACAAAAATTCTAAGAGCCAGTGGGGATAGAGGACACCAAGGAAACAACGTCTCCTAGACACAGTAGGACCAATGACATATGGCAGCATACAGAGGGTCTGCAAGGGTCTCAGCCAGATGGGGGAAGTAGACACAAACTCCCATACCTGACCTAGAAACTGTCTCCAATTGATAATCATTTAGTTATTCCCAAAGGTGTCTCATTGGGGATAGAGAAAACTCCTAAGGGCAGATCCAAACCCAATAGTAGATGACCAACACCAAATGAACATAGGGGGCACCTTTGGAGGTGGTCTCATAACGTTTTGCAGGGATTTAAAAAAAAACAAACTTTACAGGTCCCTTGCATATACATAATGAATCTCATTTTGTGTTTTTATAGGATTCTTGTGTGTATTAATGTGTGTGTCTTTGCATCTTTTTTATTCCGTCTTATTCAGTTCTTGCTCTTTTCTTTGTTTTTTGTTTTGTCCTGTTCCAGTTGTATTCCCTGCTTGTTTTATTTTGCCACATTATTTTTCTTTAGACGTTGGCTTGTTTTCTAAGGAGAGGCAGACAAGGTTTGGGTTCAGATGTCAGGGGAGGTAGAAAGGATTTGGGAGGAGTTTGGGGAGAGGAAACTATCAGAATATATTGTATGAAAAAAATCTATTTTCAATACATGAAAAATAGATAAGAGTGGACCACAAAGGGGAAAAATGAGGGTAAAGGAGACACATAGGTAGCAAATTTACCACCTTTCAAATGGGACAGTAAGAATTGCAACTGACTGGAAACTGAATTGTATGTAACTGTACTTCTAGAACTCCCAGTTTTAAAGCTATTGCCAGCTCTTTGTCATCAATGTATCTCAGTATTTCCAGTAATTTCTAAACAAGAAAACAGAAGAAAAAGGCCACTGCCAATCAACACACTAAAGCTGAAGCACTGACTGGCAGAAGCTGTGGAATGAATTTCAAGTTCCCATCAGGTTCGCTGCTCTGGAAATGAGGGATCTTTGCACAATCGCTGCTATTATAAAAGGTGGCTCACAAAACACCAGACTTCTCATCTGACAGCAGAACTGCAGGATCTTGGCAGCGTACAGAAGACATGAAGAGAGGGCTGGCTTCCCTGGCTATTCTCAATGTCAGACTAAATGACCCTTGGCTAAACTGTTAGAAATTTGGATCAGTCCCATGAGAAAAAATACCTGGTACACTTTAGTTTCTGATCATTAAACTCATAAGTCTTAATATTTTTAGATTTTGTGGTCAAACAGATACACACACACACACACACTCACACACATGAAATGATTCTTAATAATATTCTGCTACACTCATAGTTCTTTCCTTATCCAATAAGCAGAGAGGCTTCCTTCTGCAGTAGATGGTAGCTAGAGCAGAGACCACAGCCAGAAAGTATGCACAGCGAGTCTAAGGGGGAATTGGTGGATTTCCGATAAAAAATAACTCAACTGTCATAAAATCTCCATCTATTATAAAGACAGCGATGTGAATGCTCAGACTGTTGGGCTATTTAATTCAATTAATTATTTTGCAGGATGATTAAATATTTGTAGTCAATAAGATTTTATTTTCAAAGGTATAAAACAAAGGGGGAAAGGCAATTTATCTTTTGAAACTTCAGAAATCATTCTTTTTTCCACAGAGAGAGTGAACACCCTAAGGCCTGAGGCTACACTGAGCCTCTGTGGTATGTCTTAGTGACAAGAACCCAGATAATCAGGAAACTAAGCTAAGATGGGTCACACCACAATTCAAAAAGCAGTATCTCAAGTGATCTGCAGGAGGTAGTAAATTTGTAATCTGATAAAACAAGTGAACATAATTTTTCCTCATCATTCATCAAAGAGCCCCCTTTAGAGCTCTCATCTTCTGTCATCCTGTTTTTATGATCTACTGAACAACTGATGATCACCTCATGTGAAAGGTCAACAGTTTAACCTAGTTATCAGCAATCACTAAATAAAATAATAACACAGCATCAAACACTGAATGCACCTGTGTACACGTGGATATACCTCCAGGTTCACACACATTGGTAAAAGTCAGGCTTCTCTCTGGCTTGCACAGCTGCAATGTAAACTTCACAACAAATCTTTACTAAACTGGGGTAACATAAGAAGTCATTTTTAGAAATCCAGTAATCTAAAAGTCAGAGACATAGCAGAACACTAACATAAACTGTGCATTCCAGAAGTACTGATACTATAAAAATTTGGGGTAAATTCATTAAACAGCACTCTTCATCAAAAACATAGCTCAGTGCTTATGTTTCAATTTATTAATTAAATGGCTAGTAATGAAATTCTATTCTTCATACGACAGGGATACATTATTCCTTTGATATCCAATAACTACTGAGGGTTTTCTGAGTTAGGTACTATTTAGAAGACCGTCCCAAGGCTTATAGCCAAGTAGGACAGGAGAATGCAACTATTTCCAATAAGCCATATCGAGGAAATTATAACATAGAGTTTAAAAAAGGAGTGAGTTTTTAAAGCTCTACCTCCAATTTATATTTTTTCTAATTAATCTGTAGAGCGCCACATTTTTGGTTCTTTAGCTAACGATCTATTACAATTTGATTTCTTATACTGTTTTCCTTATTTGCAGACACTTCTTTTGAAAATGAAGTTGTTGTTATCAGATGGTATTGGAACAGATTTCCCAAGAGGAAAATAAAAGTTTATCTTATTTCTGATATTAGATATTAGAAAGACTAGGGATTAAGATTTTGTTTCAGTACAATTGTTTCTGTATGGTGCTATGCTGAGTAGCGGGCCCAAGACACGGTGAGTAAGCATTCTGCCACTGAGCTACATCCCAAACCCCAGAGACTATTCTAAAGGAACTCAAACACCAAACGTGAATCAAAACTGCCTAGTCATCTTTTAGAGGCTTTTGGATAGTTCCCCAACATCTTTAGTCAATTTCATCACTCCTAAAATAATTCATTTGATACTGACATCTTTAGTCAATTTCATCTCTCCTAAAATAATTAATTTGATACTTACAAGAATCTTAAAGCTGGGCTGGAATTTTCATATGTACTAGTAGTATTAGCACAATGTATAAACAGAATAATTCCTCATACACATTCATTGATTAACTGCCACAAAATTTAAATATTAATCAGGTTAAAATAAGTAATTCCTCAAGTTAATTGCTGTTTATGTGAAATATAAATATACTGTTGATTATGTCTGATGCCACCAACCTAGTTAGCATTACAAAAATAATGTTACATAGGAAAAGCAGCTTATTAAAGAACCTCATTAAGTAATCAGTTTATATAATTTTACAGTTAAAATAACAAACCTTGGAAAGTACTTTTAATGGCTAATAAGTTTCCACAAAACTGTAATTCCTCAGCTTCCAACAGTTACCCATGTCTGCAATGCTTGACTCAACACAGAGTTCATTGTTCTGGGTCAGGTGTGGACTTCAGTCAATAGCAAACATTTGCTAGTGTTTGTTCATACAGATTTCTAGGCTTTTTAGTTTTCATCTCTTGATGAACTTTTAATGAAATGTAACTCTTTATAAAGCTTTTGGACTATTTCAGTAAAATGAAAACAAAATAGATAAAGCAAAATAAAATGGAAAGCATTTTAATGAGCTATAGGGATTCTTTGAGTTTACCTTTCTTAAATATCACCAGTATATACTCTGAAGGAATTCCGCACGAACAGGTTAGAAGTAGAAAATGATAACCAGCTCAATGAACAACACAAAAATCACAAGCTGGGAAAAGCAGCCAAGGTGAAGGAAGTACCTCCTGAAGGTTATATGCTCTCTCTGCTGGGCACTAGCAGGAGGAAGAATGGTGTGACTGAGGTTGCCTGAAGACAACATTCACTTCCTTTTCCCATTCTTTCTTAATCTCAGAAAGTCTGAACAAATTTCATACATTAAGGAAAAACAGGCTTTGCATTGCTCTGACCCTCTCTTCATTACGGTTGATGCCTTGGTGATATCAAGTTGCTAATGGTTCTTTGAACTATGGCCAATTTCAGACATTCTTTGAGTGAATTTGAACAATGAAATTAATATTTTGTAAAGCTAAACATCTCATAAGGAACTTTCAAACATAATCACAAAATTAATCAGTTATGGCAACAAGCAACCCATTGAACCATCTTCGTGGTACTGTAAGCCTGGCCAAATTCATAGCTAGAGGAGTCATAGGCTCTAGAGGGACACCTATTCATGCTTTTTTTTTCAGATTGTTACACTGTTAAACTACCTATTAAATATTTATGTTTCTATTCATAGATTTTTGTTCTCCCAACTTTGGTGGGAGAAACTTCTTATTTCCATGGGTAATGGTTTATAGATGCAATTAATGTTCAAAATGCTGATAATAAGCAATTGTTAGTGCTTAATCATAGATGGAGCATCACTATCAACCCCATCCCCCAAAGGCTCAGGGATGTCCTGAGCCTTTTTTTTTTCATCATGTGATTTCACTCAACACAAATTTCAGGACAAAGAACCTCAGACCCCTGTATTGCTTAGTATCATACACCAGGACCTCTAGCAATCACAACACAAGATAACTGTGTCTGCAGGGAGAGGTGCCTGATCTTCCCACACTGTGGCCTCTTAAGAGTGAACACTGTTGATGGTTTGGGTAGCAGCTTTATCTGGCAGTTGCTAGGGGAAGGAGTATGGAGTGAATTGATCAAAATGCACTGAATGCACTTAGGAAATCCTCAAAGATTTAATAAAAATACATTTAAAATATAGTGTGAGACATTAGATCAAGTAGTTACTATGAATATAAGAGGATATAATTTCTCTGATTATTCTTTCAAACAAGTGATGATTATTAATTAAGCCTAAGACAAATTAAATGCAATCTCAGACTATCTCATAGTGCTACATTAGTATTAGCAGAAATGTTTTATAAAAGTTGAAAGTTTTTCCTTTCCAAACTTCAGTATGATACTTTCTCTGTTGTGGTATTTAATGTTATCAATAACTTTATTTTACAAAAAAGTGTAGTTTTTATCTTGAAAACTGGATAGCTTACATGTTTTTGTCATCCACATTCAAAACTAGAAAAAGGTAAAAATCATATTGAGTATTAATTGATAAAACAGATAGGAGAAATATACCATTTATTATGGGTATCTGTTCTTACTCTCCATTAGCATTTATATTTAAGAAGATGGCAGAAGCCCACAGTTAGCCATCATTACTAAGAAGGTGCAAACTCACTAGCATGTTCATGAAAAGCATTCTGAATTTGAGATCCATCTTGTTCCTTTTCAAAACTTCATTTTTAATAACTAATTAGTAACTCCTAAGGAACATAAATATGTAAATAATTCCAAATCATAATACTTCTATACTATTTCATTCACACAATTGCTATAGGTTATATACAGTCAAAGCAAGATAAGTCTAAAAATGCAAATTTGATCATTCCTTCTTTTCTATTATCATTATGACTTGATATAACACCCTAATGAATTTAAACATACTACTTTAAACAACTTTTGTGGTTCAGTTACATTTATAGATATACTGGGTTTTATCTGAGGGTCTTTTCTCCATTTTTACAGCAGGGATTTGCTAATGGTATCTTCTGCCCTCACCCACCCTTGGCATCTCCTTAAGAATATCACTTATACCAGGAAAACGTTCCCAATTTCAGAAGTGTTGACTAAGTATCTGCCCTCTATGTCCCAGGTAGTTCTGCATTCATCACTGTAGAGGAAGGGGTAAAAGGCCAGTCAGTCAGAGATATCATCTGATTGAGAAAACTGATGAAAAACATTCACAGTTTCACTACTGAGTAGCAGGTATACCAGCATATATAAGGCAAAGAGGCAAATAATAACAATTAAAATTCTATGGAAATTGCTCATTACATAAGAACAGTAATACAAAAGAACAGTGTCTTCCATATAACTCAGTGTGGCATACATGCACAGAGATATAGTGAATACACACAAATATAGTTTTACAGAGAAACTATATTCTTAAGAAGAATTGTCAAGAATTTCAATACTCCAAATACCTTATCAGTGTAGAAAGATTGGACCTGCTAGCTATATGCCACCATGCATATCTTCTATAGAAGATGGACTACCTTCTGTGGTGCATCCTCAGGAAAATTTCTCCATCACTCTCAATAAATTTCTCATTATCTTCTTTACTTCTATAGGCATCATCATGCTACATGGTAGGCTACCTAAACTATTATCGCTTCCTCCCAAGCAGGAATAAATAAAGCCATATTCATAAATGTACATAAGTTTATTCCACTGAAATTAACTTGTTAATCTGCTTAAACCTCTTCTGTTGCAGGCAAACACAGAGTGCTAAGTGAGAATGCAGACAGTCAGCATATCTGCTTCAAAATTCGTCTTTCTTTCCTCTTGCAACACCTATATTTACATAAAAATACAAAGATATTTAAAATGATATTTGTATGTATATATGTGCACTGTATTTCAGACTCATAATTTGAAAGTACAAATTTCAATCTCTTAATATATTGAAGCTAGAACTGAGAATACAAGATCATATCAGAACAGAGTTATCTATCTTAACAGTTCTAAAGTGTGGATTTTGATCCTTTGGTCAAAATTCATTTATATAAATTTTATCATTAAATAAGATGAATATCTGGTTACTATCAGAAACTACTAGGCTTTTAAAATACCATCTTTGGTATAAAATTGCAAAAAAAAAAAAAACCAGGTCTACTAATAGATGGACAATGCTATCAAGTTCATATTTTGGTATTCATAATGTCTACACAACAAACTGATATTTAGTAAAATGAGTTATCATTTTGCCTGGTGTAGAACAGCTCCCTGAAAATATTTCTGAGGAAAGAAAATAGCACCAAGCAAAGTACTACATGTTATAAAATAGACTCCAAACGAAAATCAATCAGAAGAGATGGAGACGGACACTTTATACTCATGACAGGAACAATCCATCAAGATAAAGTCTTAATCCTGAACATCTATGCCCCAAATACAAGAGCACCCACAAATGTAAAATAAACATTGTTAAAGCTTAAATCACACATCAAATCCCACACACTAACATTAGGAGATACCCTATTCTCACCAAGGGACAGGGCAATCAGACAGATTTAACAGAGAAATAAGACAACTAACAGATGTCATGAGTCAAATGAACTTAACAGACATCTACACAATATTTCCCTCAAACACAAAAGAATATACCTTCTTCTCAGTACCTCATGGAACCTTCTCTGAAACTGACCAAAACACTTGGTAACAAAGCAAACCTCAATAGATACCAAACATAAAATTCAGAGTATCTTATTAGATCACATGGTTTAAAGTTAGAATTTAACAGCAACATTTATCACAGAAAGCCCACACAATTCAATTTCATGGAAATTGAACTGTGTTCTACTGAACTACCCCTGGGTCAAGGAAGAAATAAAGAAAGACATTAAAGACTTCCTAGAATTAAATGAAAATGAAGGCACAATGTACCCAAACCTATGTGGCACTATGAAAGCAATGCTATTAGGAAAATTCACAGCACTAAGTGCTACACAAAGGAAGTGGAGAAAGCTCATTCTAGTGACTTAACAGGACACTGGAAGCTCTAGAACAAAAAGAAGCAGAGGAGTAGACAACAGGAAATAATCAAACTGAGGGCTGAAATCAGTAAAATAGAAACCAAGAAAACAATACAAAGAATCAAAGAAACAAAGAGCTGGTTCTTTGAGAAAATCAACAAGACAGATAAACCCTTATCCAAACTAATCAAAAGGCATAGAGAGAATATACAAATTAGCAAAACCAGAAATTAAAAGGAGGAAATAACAACCGACACTGAGAAAATCCAGAGAACCATTCCGTCATACCAGAAAAACCTGTACTCCACATAAATGGAAAATGTAAAAGGAAATGGACAATTTTCTTGACAGGTAACATATACCAAAATTAAATTAAAACCAGGTAAACAATTTAAATAGAACTATAACCTTTCTTTTAAATATAAAAATCAAGCTGACATTTTTGTTAAACTCTGAAAAAACTGGCCAATTGTAACATCTTTGCATTTTCATCAAAACCTAATAATTATTTAAAGGCATACTTTTTATCCAATTTCTCCTTATTTATTTATTTATTTATTTATTTATTCTTTATTAGTTATGTCATTCTCATACTGACAATGAAAATAAAATTTCTTATTTCCAGCAGATTTATCCTTCTGATATACCTGGTGATAATAAACTATTATAAAATACAACTCTAGATAATAATACTAAAAACAGTAGGTCCAAAGAGCAGGCAGATTACACAACCCACTTCTTGAAATGATCTCTCCTCATTTATAGAGAATAAGATACATTTCAAATTATTTTGTTGCAGGAATTATAACAAAGAAAACAGGGAGGACTAATGACTCAAGCCCTAAGTAGATTTTTTTTTTTAATTAGTAAAGCACCTGTTTTTTTTTTCCAAACAAATTTTCATTAAATAAAGAATGCTGACTTTCTTAGTTAAGGACATAAAGGCCAAGAAAACAAGCTTTTGTGATGGCCACTCTCAGAGCTTTCAACCCAAGTGATTTCCACCAACTACTCTTCCTTGGGACAGGGTTTCCATAAGGGAGATTACATTCAGGTTGCAAGCTGCTGTGACTTATCTTTGACAAATTGCTAATATATGCCTAGCTCTAACTTCTTCAACAGCAAAAGTACTATTAGAGAATAAGAGAAAATTTAGCATTGCAAGAGACATGGAATATACTTTTACATTTATATAGAACTAACATGAAAGTATTTCCAATTTCTCAGTAAAAACTGCACATTTCCAATAGTGGACAGTCTGGGCATGACTCTGCTCCCTAAAAGGAAGAAAAGAGCAGAGCCATAGAACTACTCTGTCACTGAACATGGAGGCCCTTTCTGAACTTCATCACAGAAGAAGTCAGGATCCATACAGAATATGATGATGTCCCCAACAAGAAGAGGTGGAAATTAGTGATCCATTCTATAGCTTAGCTTTACTAGGCAACAGCAAAGAGAGATAACTACAGAGTAAACAGGCCCCAAAGCAGTCACGGTCAGCTGCTGGATGGGTGTGGAACTGCACATGGATAGTCGGGACTTTGTTGGGGCCTATGAGCTGTGGAGAAGCCCAGACATCAACCATGCACTGGGAGATTCAGAGGTGAGAACGCTGTGTTCTCCACGACACCCACCATGGTCTAGATAGACCTACCATGCTGTGCTCAAATATTAGTAAAAAAGGGAGCAAGGTGAGCTGTCAGCAAATTGACCACCTGCCCAAACAAATCAAACCTCCTTAAAGGAAAATGAAAAATTCCGGACTCGCTAAAGCATAGTAATGACAATGTCTAGCAGAAATAGAAAACAACTGTGAAATAATAAGAAAATATAACTCACAAAGAGTAATTAATTACTAATACATCACTAGAGTACATACTAGATTTTATATTCCTTGGAAAACTGCATCTTTCAGTCAGTTATATCTCAATTCTAAAATCGGCTTGACTTTGTGCAGTGTTTAAAATGAGATAAAGTCTAAGACCTGCCTTAGATAAAGTCTAAGATCTGCTACACTCCACTATGGGCTCTTCTCAGAAATTTGGTTGTTCACAGGAACTCAGCAGGGTGATAAGCACTGCAAAGCTGAATACTAAATTTCTGCTTGCACTCTTGGGGGTTGGCTAGGTCAACCTTGAACTTGCTTTTTCTACATTAAAATGTGATTTTTGACTTTTCTTTCTAACCGTACTGATATCAGCATTCTGGATTAGTACATTTCTCCTGGCATATCTCTCTTAGTTATTAAATTAATTCATAATACTTCTCTTGGAAACTGTGTATTAGATGGCTGTTTGATGAAAAGGGAATTCTTTGTGCGGTTTTGGTATTAGGGTAACTGTAGCTTCATAAAAAGAGTTTGGCAATGACCCTTCTGTTTCTATTATGCGAAACACCTTAAGGAGTATAGGTATTAGCTCTTCTTGGAAGTTCTGGTAGAATTCTGCATTAAAACCATCTGGTCCTGGGCTGTTTTTGGTTGGGAGGTTTTTGATGACAGCTTCTATTTCCTCGCGACTTATAGGTCTATTTAAATTGTTCACCTGGTCTTGATTTAATTTCAGTATATGGTATTTATCTAAAAAA
>PVIU01010046.1:0-71738 GCA_004026605.1 Ondatra zibethicus
AATAGACCCTTTTTGCATGAGTAGCTCTTCGCCATGGTGTTTTATCGCTGCAATGAAAAGCAAACAAGAATGTGGAGGTGTGGTTGTGTATGGCTGCATGTGTGCTTTACTGAAAAGTATTCATGTATGTTCCATTGCATATGTACAATTTCTACTTCCACAACCTTAACTATAGCAGTGCTTCTGTTAAAACTAGTGAATCAACATGCATGTATTACTTTCCCCTAAGATCCATAGTTTGTAGAAGAGTTTAATCTTAGTTTCAAGTATTCCACTGGTTTTGGCAGATGATGGCATGAATGTATCATTTTAGTATCAGATAGAAGGTTTTCACTGTCCTAAATGCCTCTTATGTTCTGCTTATTTGTGTTAATTACGTCATTATAGCTGTGACAACACACATGAAAGAGCAACATAGTTTCACAGTGTCAGTCCTTCCCAGTGAGGAGGGCATCACAGAGAAGAGCAGGTACTTCACTGTAGACAGAAAGAGGGGAGGGGAGAAGCAAGAGGGAGAGGCTAGCTACCGCAGTCCCTGCCTTTCTCCTTCCCAACATTTTATTCCATGCTCTTCCCGAACCTATGGGATCGTTCTTTGAACATTCATGGTGGGCTTTCCATCATCAGCTAACTCTCTCTGGCCAAGCCCTCTCAGACACTCTAGGCGTTCCTCAATGCGTCAAGTTGATACTCAAGATTAACCATTTCACTACTGATCTTTTCCTACTCAGTAATAATTAGATTTATTTTAAAGTTTCTATGGTTTCTATTTTCCACAAAAACTTGTATTTAGAATTGCATCCTATGTAGAATTTTCAGCCATGTCTTTTCTCATGTCACAGTATGCATTTGCGTTTCTTTCCTGTCCCTGTGACTTGCTTCTTTCCTTCTTGTTGTTTGATTTCATACTGTTGTTTGGGTACATTACAATTTCTGTCTACTAAAGGGTGTCTTAGTTTATAGCATATTTTAATCTGGTTGTTTTCTTATTGTTGATTTTTAAGCCTTCTCTTATATGATAGAAAAGAGTTCTTTGTTAGACATTGTGGGTTGAATATAAAATATTCCACAGACTCAAGCATTGAAGGCTTTCTGGTGGCACTTTTTTTTTTTTTTTTTTTCAGAAACACAAAAAGTCAGAGACAACTTCAAGAAACAGAATGTTTTTTTTTCCTGGCCCTTCTCCCTCTCTGCTCCCTTTAAACCATGTGGTAAGCTGCATTTCTCTACCATAATGTTCCCTGCTCTACCATGCTCCCTGCCATAATGCTCAACCCTGCCACAGGCTCACAACAATGGAGTTAGGTGGCTATTGATTGAAACCTTTGAATTCATGAGCCAAAATACAACTTGCCTTCTTTAACTTTTCAAGCGTTTTCCAGTGATGAGAAGTCTTACTAATACATATGTGGTCTCTGTACGCAGTTTGCAAATGGTGTTCATGTTATTTTACCATTGCTTTTTATGGAGCATAAGCTCTTTGTTTAAATGAATCCACATTATCAATTATTTCTTCATTAATCACGCCTTTGGTGCATGAAAGCATCACAGTCATGTCTCAAAAGCTTTCTCCTATCTTATCTCCTAGGAGTCTTTTCTTATACCTTTCATTGTAATATATATGCATTACATATAAAGTATATGTAATAATATATAAATAATATAATATACATCAAATTTTGGGCCCATGATTTGTCCACCATTCTGTTCTAATATTTGCTAAGACCTCACCGATGACTCAGACAGACTCATTTCTCTCCAGCTTGGCTTTTCTGTGTCATGGAATTGGATGTTCTAGGTCTACCACTTCTCTATATTACCTTTAAAATTAGTTTATGCAATAAGCAACATGGTGGGATTTGATTGCAATGACCAATATTTATCAAATGTGGAATAATTGATTGTTGATAATATTGTCTTTCAATTTATGAGCATATTGTATCTATACCTTATGACAGATTTATAATTGTTTTTGTAATTTGGGGAATTGGCTACTTTTACTAGTATATGTTTTTAATTTCAAAATTTCTTCTTTCTTGTTAACATACAAGGAAATGGTTGGCTTTTTGAAATGAACTTTGTCTCCTGCTATACTCACATTTGTTCCAAATGTGGCTGTCCCAAATAGCAGGTCAGTTATTCTACATTTGCCATGTATGGTTCCTGAAATACAATGCTATCATATTGTTTTATGTGAAGAAACTAATTTTAAAGCTATTATGGAGAAGCAGTACACCTAGACCATCCAATTCCATATCACAGTTTGCTGTAGTTTGAAATCATTTGATCATGTCATAGTGAACTTTTTTATTTAGTTTATCTAAGATTTTATGCCTTTCATTTCCCCTTGTCTTATTACATTATCTAGAATTTCTAGTGCAATATTGAAAAAAAAAACCAGGGAGTTAGGACATTGTTGCCTTGTTTCCATAGGAATGATTCAAGTTTAGCTATTATGGATGCTGCAATCTACATATTTGTAGGTGCTTGTTATCAAGGGAGGCTCTTTCCCTCTATTCCTGTTTTACTAAGAGTGTTTAACATGAACTGGGAGTAAATTTGTGCAGAATGACTTTTGTTCTTCAGATCGTCAGCCTGCTCGGGGAAACTGAGTTTAAGATGGCAACGTAGCACTACACAGAGGATACATTGCACCTGGTTGTCATACGTGACTCATTTTTCTTGCAACATCCCTGACTAATTTTTGTGATAGAGCGATGTTGTTCTTGTATAGTAAATAGGAAGCAGTCCCTCTATTTCTGTCTACTGAAAGAGGTTGTAATGAATTGGTGTGCTTTCTTTCTTGAATGTTTGGAGAGTTCACACAGGTGAATGCATTTTGCTCCGATAGTCTGTTTGGAAGATATACTGATTAACATTTTTCTTTTGTTAAATTGGCACAACTTAGAGTTATCTAAAAAGAGGGAAACCATTCACATTGGTCCATTGACAAGCCTGCAGGGCAATTTTGAAACTGATTATTGATATGGAAAGGCCCAGGCTATGGTGGGTGATGCCATTTCTGGGCAGGTGGTCCTGGTATGTTTGAAAAAGCAGGTTAACCCGGAACCACGTGTTTCTCCTCTGGGAGCTCACTTAAATACCCTGTGGGAGTGGCATGCTGGGATTTAGAGTCCAGACTAATACAACTCCCAGGCCAGGGGGCTGGAATGGATGCCAGGGGCTGGGGCTACGTTCCAGACTTAATATAAGCTAGTATTGGAAAACAGAATAATGCTTTTATGAACGGAAAAAGAGCTTTGGTGCCTCAGGGTTTCTATTGCTGTGATAGAACACCATGACCAAAGTGACTCCGGGAAGAAGCGGTTCATTTCATGTACATTTCCACCTTACAGTCCATCATGGACAAAAGGGCAGAAGATCAAAGAAGGAATGTTAACAGAGACGGCACTTCCGGTTCCTGGCCACCCAGACTCAAATGATCACACAAAACTATATTAATTACAACACTGTTTGACCAATGGCTTAGGTGTATTACTACTTAGCTTTTAAATCTTAAATGAACCCATTTCTGTTAATCTGCATATTGACATGAGGCTGTGGCTTACAGGCAAGGTTCTGGTATCTTTCTCCTTTGGTAGCTACATGGTATCTGCCTGATTCTGCTATCTTTTCTCCCATAGGTGGAGACTGCTCATTTGTTCCCGGTTGCCCTGATCAAAAACATCACACAAAAACTGTATTAATTACAACAATACTTGGCCAATAGCTTAGGCTTCTTATTAATGAACTCTTACATCTTAAATTAACCCATTTCTGTTATTTTATGTTTTACTATGAGGTTGTGGCCTATCAGAAAAGTTCTGGCATCTGTCTCTTTCGGCAGCTACATAGTGTCTCCCTGACTCGTTTTTTCTCCTCTATTTCTGCTTGGAATTCCTTCCTTGATATATTCTGCCCTGCCATAGGCCAAAGTAGCTTCTTTATTAACCAATTGTAATAAAACAAATTCACAGCATACAGTAGGGAATCATCTCCCCTTTTCTGTCAAAATAAAAAAAGAAGGTTTTAACATTAACAAAGTAAAATTACATATAACAAAATAGGTATCAAGCAAGAATCACAGTTACAATATTTCTTTGTGAGTCTAAAGTTTCATATCTAATTTATCTTTTATCATAACTAAGGAAAACTATAAATATCTGTCTTCAACCCCATCAAAGACCCCAATTATATACTATTACATACATAAACATGAAGTACTTTGTAAGCAGCTTACAAAGTTCTAAAAATGACAGAGATATCTCACTGCCTGGACAGTCAACCAAAGTTCTTCTGTAACATTGGGGCATCCATCTTCAGCCTACAGGTCCATAGTGTCCGACAGACTTTTCCATGAAGCAGGAAATTGGAAAAACTGTTTTGCTTGTATTGGCATTTTATCAGTCACTTTCTTCTGTGTCCTTCAGAATGTCTAGAAGACTCATGAAGCAGGAATGCTGAAGGAGTCTCACCTTCTTCTTCAAGTTCAGCAGTCATTTCTCTGTGGGTCCTGCATGTCCAGCTCATACAGCAAACCATCAAGCAGTCCAGGCAAGAGCAGTTTCTTGCCCAAAGCACTAGCCTTGCCACAATGAAAGCAAACTCAATTAGAAGCCTCTTTGAAGCCCATCATCCTCTTGAAGTAACTGGCGTGACCAGAAGCAGATGTGTCTCACTGTCAAGAGCTGAAGCATAGGCCACAGAGGGATGCTGCTTACAATGACTTGCTCATTTATGACTTGCTCATCCAGCTTTCTTACACAACTCAAGTCTATCTGCCTAGAGTTTGCACCATCAACAGTAGGATGAGCCCTCTCACATCTATCATTAATCAAGAAAATGCCCCACAGGTTTACCCACAGGACAATCCGGCAGAGATATTTTCTCAATTGAGGTTCCATCTTCTCAAATGACTCTAGCTTACATCAACTTGACAAAAAAAAAAAAAAAACCTAACCAGGACAAATGTAAGAAGGCTCAGGAGGTGCTTACCATCAGATGATACAAGCCTGGGAATGTGGTTTTACCCCTGGAGCATACAAAAAAGGAGGAAGTGAGCTAACTGCACTAAGGTGTCTTTTGCCTTCTTTGCCTTTTATGTTGTATACCTGCCCCATACATGTCATAGGTATGTACGAGCATGCACTCATACCTACAATAATAAATAAAATTAAATTTCACAAAAGATACTCAAAGAAAGAGACTATGAACCAAGGAAGTTTCTATCCTGCCAAAGTCTTTTTCATGTATTAAGGAGATACATTATGAGGAATGGACCAGAACTCAAGACGTTGTTTTCGTAACTACTTTTTGAGAAACTTAAGAGAATTATGTGTCAAAATGTTGGTGGATTTTACTGAGCATAATTTCACTGTGGAGAACAAAATCAAGCTAAGGAATATATTTATATATATATTATATATTTATACATATATATGTCCTTATAGTTTACACAATATATTTTTGTGTTTAATTTCATTTTAACTCCCAAATAATTTCTGGAAATGTTGGTGATGGGTATGGGATGTAGCAGCAAAGACATTCTTCTATGTGGATGGTGCCACCAGTGTGAAAATCAGGATGGCGGTCGTCTAAAGAGTAGGAAGAGAACCTGATCCAGATATACTGCTCCTGGATATATACCCAAAGCAATCTACATCATCATGATACATGTATACTTCCACATCCATGCTCCCTGTAGCACTATTCGTAATCAACATATCAAATCAGCTTAGGTGTCTGTCAACAGGCAAATGAACAAGGAAAGCGTGGTATACATGTATAGATACATGTATACCTGATGGAGCTTAGCTCAAACATAAAAAATTAGGGAATTTTCAAGAAAGTGATAGAACTAGAGACCGTCACGCTGAATGATGAAATAAGCCAGACACAGAAATAAGAATGTCACATATTTCTCTCATATGTATGTTCGTGTGTGTGTGTGTGTGTGTGTGTGTGTGAAGTGGCAAGGGGGCTTGTGTATGAAGAGGAGGGGGAAGAAATCATAATGAAGGGAGTGGGGAAGGGCAGGATTATGAAGGCTAATCTTGGTTTTCAACCTGGTAGGATGTGAAGTCAACTGAGAAATAGACCTCTGGGCAGCCCCGTGAGGGAGATTTCAGAAAGACTGGCTATGGGATGAGTTTCACTCAGAGTGGGTGCTGCATTTTGGCTGAGGCCCAGATGCAAAGAGATCTGAGCAAAAGGCAGCGTGGCTTGCACACCTGCCTTCAGTTCTTGCTTGTGAGCACATCTACCTCTACTTCTGCTCCTGTTCGTTCTCCATCGACATCGTCCGCTCTCTTGCTTCCTGACTGTGGATGCAAGGCAGCCAGTCGCCTCGTGTTCCCGCCGCTATACCTCCCCACTGCGATGGACTTGCCGTCACCACAGACTGTGAGCAAAACAAGCCCACCTCACTTAAGTCGCTTCTGTCAGTGATGAGCAAAAGAAACTAATTACATGTATATACATACATGTACATATATGCACATATACATATATACATCCATGTGTATAGAAATGTCATAACAAAACTGATCATTTTGTACAAAGAACATACATAACAAATTCTGGAGCAGGAAAGTTAAAGATTGCTCTCCCCGTTTTCACTAATAAGTAAATCAGGAGTGCAGCTGCGGTGGCTCCCGCATCACATGTGTGGAAAACGGCAAGGCTGAGGCTGAAGGCAAAGGGGGTGGATGGTGAGTCAATATTTATCAAGGAAATGAGGTTTGGCTATGTGAGATGTAGGAAATTGTTTTCGAGTAGCGTGCTGTACCCACATACCAAGGCTTTGATAATTAGGAAAAGTCTGCAGATGTCAAGTCAGAGACGTGGTTGTGGGGATCTTTGCCACAGGCAGTAGTAGCTTTATCACAGGGACAATGAGAAGGAGCATTACAGCCGGAAATTCCTGTGGGTACTTTTCTCGCTTTCCCCGTAACTCAGTTTCTAGGTTAAGGATCAACAGAAGAAAATAAAAGACAGGAATGCAGGTGTGTGTCATGTAGGTCATTTCAATATGAACTTACTAAATCTTACCAAAGTACCTAACTGTACATCAGATCTTCTAAGGACCACATAAATAAGAGGCTGGGGAAGCAGCCCTCAAAGGTGTAAGCCTGTTAGACACCAACTCTGAGAATTCATCAGATCTGTGTTATGATAATAATGATTAATAAAGTCCAAAGACTGGCTGAACATAGCAACCAGGAAACATGCCGAATCAAGATGGCTGCAAAATTTTAATCATAGAGCTTGAGTATGAATGTCCTTGTCAGACACAGCTTGTGGGGCACATAGGACATGGGTGACGGCTGAGTGAAGCAAGACCCATCCAAACCTTGTGATGGCGTTATCTCTCACGGCTGATATCTGGCTTACACAGCGGAGCCCTTTTTCCAAAATAGAGTTCCAGGGACACCTTGATATACTGGGCCATTTCAAGTCTCAAAAGATCATTTGGATTACTTTGATTATTAATAAGTAATCTATTGGTGCTATTAATTATTATCATGTAAACTTAGGATGTAGAAAAATACTGTAGGCAGTGTGCTGAAAAATGCCCAGCTGTTACAAAGTATGCAGCAGGTGCACTTGAAAACACAACTCTTAGTTTGTATACACACAAGGAGATGGAACTTTGAAAATGTATCTACCTGAAAAGGCAATTGGAAAAAGGGCGAAGACTTAGTATTTAAGAGGCAGAGGCTGCGTGCTCTCCATAACAGACATGACTGAACCCTTCAAACCCGGCCTTCACAGGCCAGAGGTGAGTGACACTTTTATAATTTTCATATACTTTCCTTATTATTTCAAGAGTTTAAATATTTTACTCATATTTATATTATTATTAGCATACTATTACCCTATTGTCATCATTTGAAGATGAAACAAAGTCAAGGTATGAATGTGCTTTGCCATCTCTGAAGCAATGTAAATATATCAGTTCGCAGGCCTTATTTTAATTTTGCTTTCAAAAATCTTCTTTTATTCAAGGCATCCCTGAGCTATCACCGTAGTTACTACGTTCAGGTCATAGACTATTTCAGTTAATGCCAACCCGTGTGTCCTTTGCTCACTGTTCTGTTTCTCCGTGTGTAAAATAAAAGCTGAGGAGAGAAGGGGGGCAGAGAGAAAGGAGAGCAATGAGAACGGCCAGTATCAGCAAAGTAACATGACGTACATGTATACAACCTTTAACAACGAAACTGCTTTTACACTAATTTAAAAAATAATAAAAATATAAGTAATAGATTTTTGAAATTAAAATTTGTGATAATAACTACAACATTTATCTAGAGAATAAAAACGTAAAGGTATTGATTATTTTTATTCTCATTCCGCTTCCCCTGAAACTCCATCTAATATGTCTGCAGTGTTTGTGATCTTTGCTGACTTCCTTCATTAGAGTTTCTACGTGATTTTCCCATTAAGCAGTGGCGGCTTCATGGCATCGTTCTGACTGCAGGTGGTACCGACTGACTTAATTTGTCCGTTCTATTTTAGTTATTCTTTCTTAATCCACAAGCGCACATCATGAATCACGCTGAAGGGGAAGTTGATAAATATTTCCTCGGAGGGAACAGTTCCGTGTGGGGAAAACTTTTTTCTCTTTTTATCTATTGTGCTACTGGGAGCTCGGCCAGAACCACGTCTGTTTAATTCATTTGATAGATCTTTGTGTCTATCCTGGGGACAAGAATACACAGACCTGGGATAAACACTCTGTCACAGTGGTGGTGGCTGGCGTGATGAAGGGTCTTACGAAGCCTGTTCACAGGTGTGGGTGCCGCGGCGTCATGGTAAGGTGCATTCTGAACTACTCTTTGCACAGTACCCTTCAATGCACTGTGTTTGCTTAAACATCCTCAAACACAGGAAAGAAGCAGAAAAGAGCTGCTCTACACAAGCTGCAAGCAGGAAGACCCGCAGAAGAGTTAGGCTTGATTTAATATAAAGTGTGGAGTTACTTACAAACTGGGGAATACACTTCGGGCTTCTGGTCCAAGTTTTCTGTTATACTAAAACTAAAGGATGCTTTTGCTATTGCAAAATGGTAATTTATAGTTCTTATTCAGAAATCACATTTTAGAATTGTGCTTTAGAATTTATAACAGGATGGCAAGACTAAGGCAATAGAAATCATTTGATGTATTCCTCTCCAGTTCAGAGACTGTGGCAGAATGGATGGGCCATTCCATTTTATCAGGCATTACTGAATAATAAAATCCAGAGCTAAGAGAATAAAACCTGGTAAAGTCTAACGGGGAAGCCTGTTTTGAGCTAAACTGTCGAATGGAGCTGACTTAAGTGGAGAACAATGCCAGGCAGTTCCCTAAGATTTAATATTTGGAGATTAAAACCTAACTTAGAGGTGAGATGGCAGTGTTCAAAGCGAATCCCCCCTTTGATGATCCAGATATTAATTTCTAGTGATACTGATGAATTCAGAATACAAAAATTATATGTTCCTAATATTAATGACTTTTACGGTGTGGGAGAAAGCATGCATGATGAGATGAAGCTCAAAATAACCCAATGTTGGTCACATGCAAAACCAAATTAACAAAAAGACCTCAAAAGACACGTTTGTTGTCGAGTGTTTGATTCCATAATTCTGGAATTCCACTAAGTTCATGTTCCATAACTCCATTTCAATCTGAATAAATGCAACGCTGGACTTGACCCACTGAAAACGACCTGATATCATTCATGCGGCAAAGCTGTGGATTCAGAATTGGTTTGGCCCTCCTTTCTGGACTGTGGTAGAGAAAATAAATGCACACAGTGACTATGGCTGTTTCTTCAGGTGACTTGTGTCTTGACTGACTTGATTTGTACTGATGGGACCGTAGAGAGACCTTGATCTGTCTCCCGGCAACTGAAAATCAAACCATTTTCAAATTTTCATTCTCATTTTTGTCTCTGCTGAGATTGGTCCTGTTCTTTCGGGCTTTATGTCCTTGTCACACCCCCTTTTAAAGAACCCATCTCACTCTGTTGTTATTGTAGGTCCTTTAAAATAGAGCACAAACATCTTTAATTATCTTACAAATAGATTCTTATACAAAGCCTTCCCCCTCATCTCCCTTTGCTTGAGGTTAGGCTGCTTTCGTTTCCTCTTCTTTTCCTGCAGATTTATCTCGACCACCACCAGCTCCAGGAAGCTTTCTCCAATTCAGCAGGTGCCATGACCTTGTACTTCCAAATTAAGAGCTGTCTCTCCTCAACTGCAGTGTTACTGTCATGTGATTGCTCTCATGCACAGCACCAAGCTATGTCCCAGCCAACTCAGAACAATTGTCCCATTCTTCTCTCTTCTATTATATGTGCCAAGGATATGGTCCAGGATGTGGAAGGTATCTATCTAGTCCTGGTTAGGTGAATAAAAGCGTGGAGTCTTAGAATAGTCAGTTAATTCTTAATCCGTTGATTCAAGCAGATATTTTAGATGAAATAATTATGTGGTATTAATGGAAGGAAATTCTATTTAGAGTCAGAAAATATGAAAGGTATCTACCGAGACAAGAGGCTTAGTGTCCTCTTCAGTTTATATCTGGCTGACATAGAACTATATTATTTTTAATGATGGAACAATTCTTAGAAACAGATTTCAGTCTTTTTAGTCTTAGATACAATATAGCAGCCTGACAGTCTCTAGTCAATATTTAAAATATTTAGAACTGAGTTAATATACACATATTCATATAAACAAAATGAATGTTCAGACCTTGATAAAACCTGCCTGGTGTAGATGGGAGTTCACATTCTAACACATAAAGAGAAAGTTGGCAACAACGCACGCTGGTCACAAAGAGGAGCACTATAGAAACGGGGATTAGGTTCTCTGATTCTGAGCTGCTAAAATTGAAGTTTAATGTAATCCAATCCAAAAATTCACACAGTTTTGTCCAGAACTGGATTTTGAGTTTGGTTTCCTATGATAATATCTGATGTCTTTGGCAATAAATCAGCCAGCAGTGACAAGATATGTTTCACCGGGTCCTGCAACCATTCAGTCCCAAAGAAACACACAGAGGCAGCATTTGTAAACAGAGATTGCACTTTTAGTTCTCAGCTGACCAGACTTGAATAATCCCACAGAAACTATATTAATTACAACAACAACACTGTTTGGCCAATTGCTCAGGCATATTTCTAGCTAGCCCTTACATCTTAAATTAACCAATTTCTATTAGTCTATGTACTGCTATGTGGCTATGGCATTACCTCATTTTATACATGTCTTGTTTCTTCGGCAGCTGGCTGGCATCTCTTTGACTCCATCTACTTTCTCTATATAGCTCTGTTTGGATTTCCCACCTGGCTTTACTCTGCTAAGCCATTGGCCAAAACAGCTTTATTTAAATAAAAGCAACACATATACAGAAGGATGTCCCACATTACCTCCCCTTTTCTGTCCAATTAAAAATGAAGGTTTTAACTTTAACATAGTAAAATTACATATACAAAACAGTTGTCAAGCAAGAATTATAGTTTTCAATATTTAATCCATTTACATTTGGCAAATTAAGGAAAATACTCTTATCATCTATCCTATCTTTGTGAGTCTAAAGTTTTATATCTAATTTATCTTTTATCATAACTAAGGAAAACTATAATTATAACTATCTAGTCTTCAATCCAATCAAAGACCCCAGAAGGATATAATATTACCTAAGTAAACACGAAGTGCATTGTAAGCAACTTCCAAAACTCTAGAATTGACAGAAACATCTAGCACCTGGACAGTCACCCAGAGTTCTTCTGTAATGTTGGGCATCCATCTTCAACCTGTCATAATCTCCACATTCCTTCCTCCCTCCCTCCCTCCCTTCCTTCCTCCCTTCCTCCCTTCCCCCTTCTTCCCTCCCTTCCTCCCCTTTCTTTCCTCCCTCCCTCCCTTCCTTTCTTCTTTCCTACCTTCCTTTCTTCCTTCCTCCCTCCTTCTCCCCCTCTCTTTCTTATAGGTTCTTTGCATATAGTATAGTTTCTGTTTTTTATTTTTATGGGAAACTTGTGCATACAGATGTGTGTGTCTCTGTGTCTAGTGTGTTTCTTGTGCTTTTTATTTGGCTCTTTTCCTTCTGTTTGTTTTTGTCTTGCTTTTTTATTATATTATTATTCTTTAGATGCTTATTTGTTTTCTAAGGAGAGACAGAAGGAGTGTGGATTCAGATGGGGGGAGATATGGGGAAATTCTCAAAGGAGTTGGAAGAGGCTATTTTAATATATAAAGCTTGCCTGAAGATCAGAGAGTAAAACAGCCACCCTGGTCAGCCTTACAGACCAGGCAGTGGTGACGCACACCTTTAATCTCAGCACTAGAGAGGAATATAAGACAGGAGGTGACAGCTCTTAGGCAGTCTCATTCTGAGATTCCTGGAGGCAGTATTGCTATTTTGGACTGAGATAGAGATAAGGGCCAGTGGCTGGCTGTTTTGCTTTTCTGAGCTTCAGGTTGAACCCCGATATCTGTCTCTGGGTTTTTATTAATTATGCTACAGGAACGGAAATTGTAGTCAGAATATATAGTATGGAAAAAAACCTATTTTCAATAAAGGGAAAAATAAATAAAAACACAAAGTTAAAGTACAGGTATCAAGGACTTTACTGTGTAAATCACATCTTGGATTCAGGAATAGAAAAAGTGAAAACTGAGCCATTAAAAATACCCAAAAAGAACCCCATGTATATATCACAGTGTGAACTACACGCACGTTACCTATTGTATCGCTGGTGGAGACTGTGTCAATTGTTACCTTGTTGGATTTTGGTTTCCTCACTTTTATAGGCAGATGTGTTATGGAGCTGACCCTCTTCTGTTTCTGTAATGACTCAGACACTAGTTTTGAAACTTGATTGCCAAATTATTCTGTGAGTACAGGGGAATGCAGTTTCAATTATGATAAAATTTATTATTGGATGATGAAGTTAAGAAATGGTTTTCTTTTAAATTAATGTAGAGGAACAAAAAGTCAGCTGCCAGCGATGAGATAGTCCTGATTTCAGTACTCTTCTTATGTCGGTTGGGAGTTGAGCATTCTAACAGAATCTTCACACATTGAATAATAAGCTACAGCAAAGTGGATGCAAACTTTTTTCTTTTAATTCTGCCTTCAAAAAGAAATAAAAATGGCTTAAATATCTCAGGCAATAGCAAACAGTTTACATTGCTAGATTAGTTATTTTTCATATTATTATGAAAAAAATACTTCAAAGAAATGAGGTATGAGAAGAAACTGATTAGGACTTTTTAAGGGACTAGAGCCCATCACGGCAAGGGAGGCATTGCAGGATGGCTCCATGGTAGCAAAGGTTTGGGGCATCTGCATACTGCGGCTCTGAGTAAGGAAACAGATAGTGCCAGTCTGTATTCTGCAAGCCCATTTCCTTCAGCGCGTCCCTGTTTCCAGCACAGCTTTCTCAAAGAGCACTGACTAAGGACTGAGAGTTCAGACACATGAACCCAGGAAAGATATTGTAAGCCCAAGTCGTATGTAGTACTCTGCCTCTGGTCTTCACATTTTGGTTGCATTATCACACTGCAAAATCCATTGGTGTGTCATCGCGGTTTCTTCTGAACTGAACCATTCCCTCTAGTGTTGAAACAGGCTCTCTAGGAGGCAGGGAGAGCCTCATGATACTCACCTCGCTGCATGTCTGGGTTAAAAGACACTAGAAATATTCTAGAAGACTGTTCTCCAGTATAAAAAAGGAGTAAACCACTGTTTGGGGGAGAGGGTGCTCGACCTCTAAACTGTAGAGAGAAGAAAAACCCAGACGATTGAGCTTCCTGCTCTATTGCACAGAGAGTTTCGGCATTGCAGCTTTTCTGAATTGTAGCCCACACCAGGGTGTGCTTTTTGGTAAAGGAGTTGCTTTTGAGGCCCCCTTCTCCTTGTAAGGCATGCCTCACTCATATTCCGTTAGTAACCACAGTAAAACTCATTGGATCACCAAGCTGGACTTTGATACAGCTGTTACTTTGATTCGGTTTCTGGGTAAATAGACCTGCATGTGCGTGCATGTGTGCTGCATCTCCCTAGGAAAACACTGTTGTAATACATCCCAACTTCTAAAGTCCACATAGTCTTATAGATCCAATAGGATTTAACAGTCATTAACCATAAGCCCATGTGAAACAGAAGAATGTTATATACTTCTCTCTCTCTGACACACACACACACACACAAACACGCACATGCACAAACATTCCCATTTTGAAAGGAAGGTGTTGGGCATAGCAAGGAAAGATCAGACCAAAGCATTAGATCATATCAGACAATGCACCAGCCACCCCCATTAACTCTGTGGACAGCCTCGGAGGTTCCTTGGATTGGCTTCACTCTGCCTGTAGCTTTCCCCTGTGACTGATCCCTGTTCCTAGAGCCTAAAACATCCTAGAGCCTTCACTGCAACACATCTTCCACCTCCACAGCTTTCTCTAGGAACCCTACTACTCACTGGTTGGCTTTAGGAACTTCCTTTAGCCCCGACTCGAGCTCCAAAGCCCTCATCGCTCTTTAACGTTACAAGCACAAGTACAACACGGACGTGACAAGTTCTGGCATCAGCTTGAGATGTAGCCTGTTTCCTCTGGACCACAGCTGCATCACACATGGAGGCTCCATCTTTTCGGATATTCTGCTTTAAATAAATAAATAAATTCAGCTTTTGATGGGTGGGCTCCTGCCTTCATTGTTCTGTTTCAAAGCTCCTCCCAGTTTCTTTCATTTTTTTCCCCTGTATTTATTTTGTGTGTGTGTGTGTGTGTGTGTGTGTGATATGCCACTGATTAGATATAAAAGTCAGAGGATAATGTGTGGTAGTTGCTTCTCTCCTTCTGTCATACAGGTCTCAAGGGAATTAAACGCAGGCCATCAGGCGTGGCAGCAGGTACCTTTAGCCACTGAGCCACCTCACTGGCCTTCGGTTTTTTTGAATGATGCTAATCTTAACAATAATAATCAATTTATCAATTTATCTGTGCCCACCTTGCTGGGCTCATGTTTCCTTTTCTCAACCCATATTTTTTTCTTATATTTCTACTCGGCTGTTTTGCCTTGAACTCTGACTCTAAACTTCACTAAATACAGCCAGCAATAACCATGCCACAGTGTAGATCTTATGTTCTTGAATTTTCTTCTCTGCTTCCTCCACCAAGTTAATAATACCTAATTATTTTGCATTCATCCCCACTCAAGTTCACAGGATATGGTCAGAACACAGCCAGATTCTTCGCCAGGTTGTAACGGCATGGTGTCTGATCCAATCTGTGAAAGTCTTTTCCCCCTCTGCAATCTGTAAGCACAGACTTCACTGGTTCTATTTCTCATGGAATTCTGTTCTTCCAAACCCCAGACAGAACAGGCCATTAAACCCTGCTTACTACAAACCACAGCTTCTTTAGATAGCATCAAGTTCTTCCATGTCTCCCCTGCAAACCATTTTCAATGGCCTCAGAACCACATGGTCTGTTGTTGCAGCGATAGGAACTAACCCAGGAAGAACTTTCTGTACTATTACCACTCACTGTGACAGAACACCTGATAGACAGCTTTGGGGAGCAATCACCATTCAGACTGATGGTTCCATCATGGCAGGCAAGGCAGAACTGGAGAGGGTGATGATTGCTCCTTGTATCTTATCTAAGTCAGGATGGAGGAAAGTTGGGCCCAAAGAAGTGCAGGTCTACATCCTCAAACTCAACCTTCTTCCCAGTGGGCTACTTCCTCCAGGGAAGTCCTACCATTTAAAGGTCCCATAACCTCCCCAAATAGCACTATGAGCTAGGGTTAAGTGCTTAAATACAAGAGTGTATAGAGGACATTTCATATCCAAGCTATGACAGTTGTTCAACTGAACTGTTTAGAATTTTCAATGGAATAATCTCTAACTGTGCCTATATACTTTCTTCAAAGTCTTTGATAGTTTTCTTTACACTACTGTATCATGGTGTTGGGGCATCATTTTATCACCCTTGCTGACAAAGCTTAGAACAGACACAAAATTTCAAGAACCCTTCAGGAAAAGGAGGCAAGGTGAACACAATCACAGTAACGCTCTGTGCACTTCCGGATCCCTCTGTCTTTTCTTTCCCGGTTGGCTGCTACGGTGTAGCTGAGGAAACGCAAAGTACAAATAAGTAGGAACAGCGAGGGGGCATGGGGATTTGGTGAAATAAACTTTTATTTCTGGAAGTAGGTCTGAAAAATGATGTCAAAATCCACAAGTGCTGGGTGGAGTGCAAATTGTCTCTGGATATCTGACCCTGTAAACGCAGAAGTCCCAAGCCCTGCAGCCAAGTAGCTGGGATGGAAACAGCAGACACATTGGTCGGAGCTGAGGTGAGTGAACAGACATGCTTACGTCTCTGGAGGAAATGTGTGGAGAGAGGAGAAATAATATTTTTGGCACTTGCCGAAGTTCCTGGATTCAGCATATCATAATGAATAAATGGCAATGTGCACTTGGCAGCAGAAATGAAACTTAATGACTCATTAATTGAGATAAATGTAATTCTTCTTGAAAGAAATTCTGTCTTAAGTTTCAGACACGGGGAGTTATGTATGACAGAGAACTTGCTTAATTACAATCCTGAAACGAGATGAGTCTGCACAGCAATGAAAGGAGAAACAGAACAATTCACCATGAAAGTGTCTCGGCACAACGTCTTAAAGCTTAGGCGGTAGAGAAGACTGGCTAATGTCTGCACACAGTGTTTACAAACAAGTCATGTGTGATCCTGCTAGGTGGTTTTTATTTTATGAGTTGCTGTCTTCAACAATATATCACATTTAGGCAATCCCGAAATGCAAGGAAAAATACACATTTACAGATCCTGAGTTGTGTTAAAACTCAGGCTTTAATCTCCGTTTCCTAAACTGTACTAGTAAATAATACAAAGATTCTCAAGACTCAAGTTGGATATGCAGCACCTGATTGGATATCCTGGGCACATTCTCTCTTCTCCAGTCCTGAGATCTGATATTTATTTTATATGTGCAAAATGTCTTTGAAGTGGGAAAGTCATGATGGAAAACCTTATACAATGTAAACCCGAGGCCAGAAAGGCATAGCAACATGCTACGAAAAAGTTAAAAAAGAAGGTTAGGAAAGGGCCAGGGAAGAGGGCTTAGCAGATACAGGAACTTGCTGCCAAACCCAGCTACTTGAGTTTGATTCTGGGTACAGACATGATGGATAGATCTGAAACGCTCATCTTTCCTCCACATCCGTACTATGACCTGTGTTCACTTACCCATGTTTCTCTCTCTCTTCCCTCTGTCTCCCCCCACCTATGACCTGTGTTCACTTACCCATGTTTCTCTCTCTCTTCCCTCTGTCTCCCCCCACCTATGACCTGTGTTCACTTACCCATGTTTCTGTCTCTCTTCCCTCTATCTCCCCCCACCTATGACCTGTGTTCACTTACCCACGTCTCTCTCTCTTCCCTCTATCTCCCCCCACACACCATAAATAAATAGGTAAAAATGTAATAAAATTTAGAAGTTATGAAGGCAGGTGGAAGAAAGGGAAACCAATATTAGAAAGCTGATCGATGTTACTAAAACATATTACTAGTCCTAACGTATAAATGTTTATTATTTGGGAGCTCATAATATGATGACTTAGATATTTGTAATCTAGAACAAGAGAATGATGACCTCAAAGCCTCTTTAAGGTATATGTATTCTATAGATTTCAAACTGAAGGAAAACTAGAGAAGTGTGCCTTGTGAACGGTGTGGAAAGGAGGCTCATGAGTACCGTGCCGAGGTTCAGCTGAAGTCTCTAACAATGGTGATCAGTTTATATATAAAAGTAGGCAGAGCATAGTATCTGTAGAGCAAATAATGATGAACATATTTAATAAGTTCCATGTAGTCTGTTATCAGAATCGTAAAAATATGTCTTGATTCTCACAATATCAGAGAAACGTTCAAGCATAGAGTGTGTACTAGCTGACTTACCAGGGTTATGTGAAACCCTTGCAGGACTGGGTACTCAGCAAATTGGTTAAGAAAGCAGTTGATAACAAGTGAGATTAAAGGGATGACTTTATATTTAATTCTCTTTAACTCCCTAGGAATTATTGTTAATTACTTTTGAAGTACTTAACTTGCTTATCATTTCTTTTTCATCATCTTTTTATTTTAATAACAATAACACACAGAACGTCTGCTATTGTGGGCATCTTGGTTGTATGGTTTTGTAGAATTAAATGTACTCACAATGCTGTGCTCTGTGATCGGGTTCTGGAATGTTCTGAAGAGACTATGGTTGAAAGCTTGGTCTCCAACACAATATTGTTGAGGTGGAACCTTGCACTTGTAAAACACACACATAAGCACACACACATATATGTACACATGCACACACCGGATTTCTTCTTGGAGTAGTTAAATTGAAGAGTTTGAATTTGAATTCTTCACTTATTTTTTCTTCCGTCTCTTCACTTATTTTTTCTTCCGTCTGTCTTGTTGTTTCTGCCTAACAAAGGGGGATCACTCCATATTTCCTGAACAGCTTAGAGAACATGGTGTAGAAAAAGAATGAGAACTCATTTGTCTTAATCAATTTTTTAGCAGACTTTATGGGGGTAGAAGTTACTCTTCTGTGTCCAGCTGACCCAGAATCGTACTCAGAATCATAGACAGATCTTATCAACCTATATGAATACGTTGGTTCCAACATTTATGGTGGATACTTGTTTATTTTAAGGTTGCTTTTAAACTACGGTGTGATTTTAGGGAACGATCGCCATCATGTACTCAGACACATAGAGACATGGACAGGCAGACAGACAGACAGACAGACACACATGGTGTGCTGGGTCAAGGATATGGAAGAGTACATGATTTAAAATTAAAGGTGTGGTAAGGTTGGCTTCATTGTTTTATAATGGCCAGTCCTACAGTTGAACTCATGCTGAACACACAGTAGGAAAATAGTGACTGCTGAAAATGGAGGTGAGCTCCGTTACATTAGAGTTATAGAGTCACAGACTGCATAACCCTAATAGTCAAGGCATATTAATGAGTTTGTTTTCAAGATATGCCAAAAGTTCAGTTTATAAAGGTAAGAGGCGTTTTCAGAAAAAGCTATATCCATATAACTTGCTGAAGGAAGTGGGAATGGGCCTTGGGGTTTTATAGCCTCGCACACTTCCTGTTCATGTTCTGCTTCCTATTTGGAATTGGGCTAGAGGCCATTTAGGTTACATTCTGGCAAAGACCCTAGCTGCACTCTGTCCAGACACTGAGAATGTGAGTGATATTGGATTTAAAAGAGATGACTAATGTATTTTGTGAAGGAAACTTCAAGGCAGTAGAGCCTTCAGGCTGTGGCATAGTTACTGCTCACCCTATTACTCAGGTCTACAATGTAAAAAAAACAAGTGCACAGAACTTCTTAAATTTCTTCCCTCAAGACTCAGGGATCTATGCAGAAGAGAAGAAAAGTTTGCAGGAACCAGAGGTAATGGATGACTCTTAGGAAACAATGTCTTCCAGACACAGCAGGACTGATATACACATGAACTCACAGAAACTGAAGCAGCACGTAAAAGATCCGCATTGGTTTAAGCCAGATTGGGTCTCAGCACCGAGAGGGGAGAATGAACACTGGTTCCCACGCCCGGAAATAGTTGGCTAACACAAAATGAATTTAATTTTGTATGTGCGTACTTTTTTCTTTTTGGTATCTTTGTCCTATGGTCTTTAACTTGTTTATTTCAATTCTTGTCTTTTTGTATTGTTAATGTTTTCTGGTTTGTTTCCGAGAGATGGAGAGAAAGAGAGAGAGAGAGAGAGGGAGGGGGGAAGAGACTATAATTGGGTGGGTAGGGTGGTGAGTGGAATTTCAGCATTTTTAAAATTTATTCTTTTTTCAAGAATATAGTGCTTGTTAACATCTGTTCACAGAAATGTAAACTTCCAGTTACCTAAAGCAAGCTACTAAACAGCATGAAAGTTCAGATAGATCCTGACACGTTATGGTGGGTGGCTTCCATACCTCCTTAGATAGGCCTTCCAAGCTAAAACTCAACAACAGAACCTCAGAACCAAACTATGGAAGTCATGTTACTGACATGTTAATTGTATTTAACATATTTCTACAGGATATTTCATCCACCAGGCACATCATATGCATGCTTAGCAGCAGCACACAGAACCTTCTGTAAGACTAATCACATAGTCCTCAAAGTAAGTCTTGTTTTTTGAAACAGGGTTTCTCTATGTAGCTATGGCCGTCCTGGAACTCATTCTGTAGACCAGGCTGGCCTCAAACTCAGAGATCCACTTGCCTGCCTCCCAAGTGCTGGGGTTAAAAGCATGTGCCACCACCACCTGACCACACACACAAAGTCAACCCTAACAAATACAAGGCAATCAGGTTATCTCCTTGAATCTTTTCAGATCACAATGAAACAAACCCTTTATCAAAGAAGGGTGGCATAAAGTTAGGAGTTAAGGAAGTAAGGAGAAATCCAACGTTTTAAAATGCCATTTAATTTACTAAAATGTCACTCAAACCCTCTCTTTTTAAGTTAAACTTTTATTTTGAGGCAGTATAGATCCACATGTGGTTACAAGCCACACTAGTAAGCCACATTGTCTAGTTTCAGCAAATGTTCTCAATGTGAAGACCGCAGTATGCCCAGGGAGTCAGCACTGAGTCGGGACCTGGTTCCCCATGAAGGACTCTCTGTGGCCTTTTCAGAGCTTCACTTATTTGGTCCCTTTCCTACTTAACTGTCACACAGCAGCCCTGTCCTCCATTTCCACAAATGGATTCATAAAGCACATCTCCTGATATGCTAAGGGGTAACTGTCAACTTGACAGAGTCTGGACACACATGGGAGATGGGCCTCTGGACATGCCTGAGAGGGTTACCTTGGTCATGTTTAGGGGACCCATCCTACTTGTGGGCAGGGCCATTATCAGGACAGGGGATTAAAGAGGTAAAATGGAGAAGGGAACCAAGCACCAGTTAAGCATGTGTTTGTTTCTCTCACTTCTTGAATACGGATTTGACATCATCAGGTGCTGCAAGCTCCTGGTGGCCGGACTTCCCTGGACTGTACTTTCTGTGAGTAAAATACACCTTTCATCCCTCACAAGCTCCTGGTGGCTGGACTTCCTGGACTGTACTTTCTGTGAGTAAAATACACCTTTTATCCCTCACATTGCTTTTTGTCAAAGACTCTTATGACAGCAACAGAAAAAGAAACCAAGATATACCTCTCACAGGATGATTTTTCTGAACTACTGTTGAGGTTACTGTAATCATTTGTTCCTCTTTATGTTTGAGCAGTAATTCATTGCATTGATGTAATGACACTTCAGACTAATGACTCATTAGAAATAACAAAAGTGTCCATCAGTAGTCTACTATGAATAAAAACCCATATAAATATATACAGATTTTGTGAGATCATACGTTTTGTCTGTGATAAAAGCTCAGTATTTCAATAGATGGTTATTGGTGTAGGAGTTCCTTCTGTTTGTGTGTTGCTTTCATTAGTTAATGAATAAAAAAAAACCTGCCTTGGCCTAGTTGATAGGGCGGAACTTAGGTAGGCTGGGAAGACAGAACTGAATGCTGGGAGGAAGAAGAGCAGAGTCAGAGGGAAGGCATGGATCCTCTGCCAGAAATGAACACTGGTTAGAATCTCTGATAAGTCACAGTCACATGGCAATACACAGATTAATGGAGATGGGTTAAACTAATATGTAAGAGTTAGCCAATAAGAAGTTAGAGCTAATGGCCAAGCAATGTTTTAATTAGTACAGTTTCTGTGTGGTTGTTTCAGGTATAAGCTATCTGGGTGGCCGGGACAAACAAAGGGCTCCCTCTCCTTGTAACAGGTTATATCTTAGTCATATGTTGTTTCCTTGGGAATGATTTTACACTCCCACCAGCAATGTGCAAGTGATTCTCTTTCTCTGTATTCTCCACATTTTGATTAATCTGTTTTGTTTTAATTTTCATCTCTCAAAGAATTAACGATGTTGAATGTTCTCTTGTGCTTATGAGCCGTCTGTGTTCCTCCTCAGCGAACTGTCTTCTCATAGCTATGCCTGTTTCTGTTTGGATGTTTGTGCACTAGTGAATTTTGTAACTTTTCATATTTCAGACATAACTGTCAGATATGTGCTTTGCAAGGATTTTCTTCTAGTGTATAACGTATTGTCTTTTTTCTCTGAAAGGGTTATTTTGCAGAAAAGGCTTTAAGTTTTGAGGTTCAATTTATCCCCTTTTCTTTTAATGGACTAAGCTATTTTGTGCCAAAATTTATTATATAATTTTGTATGTATTGTTTGGGGCATGTGTATTTAGGATTGCTATGCCTTCATTATTGACAGAAACATTTGTAATTGTTAAATGATCTTCACTGTCCCTAGTCATTCTTTCTGTTCTCAAGTCTATCAGACATTAATACAGCCTTTCATGCTTTTTCTTTGGCATTTCCAGAATACATACAGCTTCATCCTGTCTTTTTACTCTGTTTGTGTAGTGATATTTCATTTGCATTTGAATAAATAAAGCTTGCCTAAAGATCAGAGTGCAAAAGAGCCACACCAGTCAGCCATACAGACCAGGCAGTGGTGGCACACACCTTTAATCCCAGTAGCAACACTAATTAGCAATTGAGGCCAGGTGGTGGTGGTGCATGCCTTTAATTCCAGCACTAGAGAGGAACATGAAATGGGAGGAGACAGGACCTAGCTCAGTCTCATTCTGAGGATTCTTGGAGGCAGGATCATCATTTCAGTCTGAGGTAGAGGTAAGAGCCCATGACTGGTTGCTTTGCTTTTCTGATCTTCAAGTTGAACCTCAATATCTGTCTCTGGGTTTTTATTATTCATGCTACGTGTTTGCCCATGTCAATGTATTTAAAGTGACTTTTCTTCCATCCATGCAGTTGGCTGTCCTAAATTCAGACAACCTATCTCCTAGTGTTATGTGTTATGTATAGACTATTCACACTCAGTGTGAACATTAAGAAGTTGGACTTAATCTGTCATCTCAATTTTGTTCATTCCCTTTATATTTCGTTCCTCTGCGTCAACCTGTGAGTAACTGATGCAGCCAGGTTTATTATTTTTGTTTTGTCCACCAGAGAAAATCTTGAAACGTCATGAGCAAAAGATAGATAACCCCACACCATTTACTTAAATTTTTGCTTATTAATTTTTCAATTTCTTTCTTATTTGGAAAATTTTCAGTATTTCTTTGTGCAGTTTTAAATGTCTCCTTTCTTTGCTTCTTCTTCTGAGAACAAAAGATTCAGTTTATTTTTGTTGCAGTCTACATAGGTCATGAATTCAGTTTGTCTAATTTACCTTTGTTGCTTAGATTAATGAATTTAAATTATATTTTATTTTCCTTTGCCACTCAATCTTGCTGTTGAGCTTATCCATTGACTTTTAAGTTAAGTCTTTTCTTTTTTTCCAGTTCTAATATATCCATATAGTTCTTTTTATCTATTTCCTGGTTGAACATTTTTAATATTTCATTTGTTTCCAATGTGCTTTTGGTTGCCCAGTAAAGTGTGTGTGCACATGCTCATGTGTGTGCACACATGTGAACATAGATGTCATAGTGGTTATCAGTGCCTTCTCTATTTGCTCTACCCAGGATGTTTTGAGGCAGCGTCCCTCACTGAATTTGGACTCACAGGGTAGCACTGGCCTGGGAGCTCTATCTGTGCTTTTCCAGCAGCTGGATCACACACCTGCACTACCACACCCAGGTTCTCATATTTGCACTGGGGATCTGAACTCAGGTTCTCATGCTTGCATGGAGGACACCTCAACGATAAATCCCTAGTCCTTTTATTGCAGCATTTTATGATAGCTCGTGTCGATTCTTACGGATAACTCTAGCATCTATGCTCTTGGTTGATATGTTTTGATTGTTTTTTCCCCATTCAATATGAGATAATCCCAGTTCTTGGTATAATAAGTGATTTTTTTTTATGGTGACCTGAATTTTAGTACTCTGAGGGTATGGATAGCATTTCAATGTTCGGTTTTAGTGAAGTAAACTAACTGCTTCATTAGCACCTTCCTGGCAGGAGATAAAGATATAGTTATTAGTTGCTAGGAAACCCCACGATACTTACTCATCTGCCCATCACACAAGAAAGGGACCAGCTCCTTAATGTTTCAGTGTGAGGAAAAGTGGCATGAATGTTCAGATGACTCCCTGACAGTGGGCAAGAGAACATAACTTTGCTACTGCTAAGCAGGGCATTAAACTCAATTCTTGACCTCACCCAATTCTTTTTCTTTGGATTGTAGCTCCCTATCCAGCTTTCCCTGATGGTACCACAGAGACGGCACTGGGATACCTCACTGCAGCTTGAGAAGGATGAACTCTAGGATCATCATTCAGCCACAACAGGTAGGAGGGATGTCAGGGTCAACATTATCCAAATGGCTTTTTATCATGGGCTGTATAATTTTAATAATTAAAGGAATATTACAAACAATTTAGTCCAAGTTTTGAATTTTGAATCTTTGGGATAAAAGAGAGAATGTTTTTCTTTTAATCACTATGTTAACTATGGTTCTAGATAATAAATTATAACACCAGACTGTGGGTTATGGCTTCATTATTGTAGCTCTTTTATTCTGTGTGGCTTCATTAAAGGGATGAAACCGTTTTGATTTTTAGAGAACATGTATTTGTAACGTTAATGGTTTAAATATAATTTTTTGTTTTATCAACATAAATTTTGTATTTCAGGAAACATTTCAAAGTCTCTACAAACTATAAGTTAAACAAAACTTGATTTTTTTAACACTATATTTTGTGTTTCTTCTCTTTTCTTTCTACAAATTCCTCCATCACTTCTCTGAAATTTACTGTTAGTACACTTTATAATTTGAAATTTATTAGGAAGGATTCCTTTATTAGAAATATTGTCTTAGAATTACTCATCCCTCTTGCTTCCTACTGACATATGTCACTTATAAGAATAAAAAGGTATATTTAGAATTTATAGCGTGCTCCGTGGAGGAGGTCTTTGCCTCCAAAAGGCACCTTTATGTGATCCTGAACATGAGTGTGACTGAGGCTACTTAGCCATCCAAGAATAAAGAAGAGGGCCACCTAGCAACTCTCCAAACCTCCGTCCAAACGTCCGATCTTGCTTAAAAGTCTTCCCACATCTGCTTATCCTGCACAGCTGGAAGTTGCAAGGAATGTGAACTTATTCCTGAGCTCGGCAACAGCTGATTTTAAGAACCAATGAGTTCGGGTTAAGGGACACCCAGTTTCTGGGTGTGTCTCATTATATTTTGGAAGAAATTAGTATTTTAGTTGGCAGAAAGAGAGAAGATCACTCTGTTCAACACGGGACGGTCATAACCTGACTCTGTGAGGTCATGGATGTCACATGAGTGTGGAGAAAGGTTGACCTTGCTCTCCCTGAGCTGAAGCACACATCTGCCCAGCCATGGAGAAGTCTTCTCCTTGCTCCACATCTTCTCCAGCATGAGCTGTCACTTGTGTTTTTGATCTTAGCCATTTGGACAGGTGGAAGGTGGAATCTCAAAGTTGTTTTAATTTGCAATTCCCTGATGGCTAAGGATGTTGAACATCTCCTTAAATAATTCTAGGCCATTTGAGATTCTCCTGTTGAGAATTCTCTGTTTAGATCCATTCCCCATTTTTAATTGGATTATTTGGTTTGTTATTTAGTTTCTTGAGTTATTTATATATTTTGGAAATCAACCTTCTGTTAGATGTGGGGTTGGTGAAAATCTTTTCCCAATTAGTGGGCTACTGTCATGACACAACTTTCTAATTGTGAAATATTATAACAAAGGTTGTTTGATGTTTATTTTAAGGAAAAAACTATATTATCCTAGTACAGAAGGAAAAAGAAAATAAAAGCTTCTCATTTCCTTTGTCCCTCTAAATTAATAAATGAGGAAGCATAGGCAAACACGCAAGCTAGAAAAGCCAGGAAGCCTATTTCTAAATTTGAAGTATATCATAGGAGAAAGCATGCTGTTTTTATATTTGTATACAAGAAGGAAACAAAGGCCCATGCCTCTGAAACAGTTATTTACATGTTAGTCCAGCTTGATAGAGATTTATATTCCCCTATGAAGTCAGACGACAAAGATTACATATTTTTGATATAAAATGAGTAAATTTGCATGGATGGGAAGAATAGAGAGAGAACTTTGATCTGCTGAGATGCTGGAAGCAATTAATGCTATGAAAACAGTAAAGCATCCCCAGTCTCTAATGGTGCTCCTGTGAATTTGCCTAAGTGTTCCAAGACCTGACAGCTTCTGCAGCAGACATTTTAAATCTTGGGTTGATGACCAAATGTTAGCTGGATACCTGAAAGGCTGCTTGGAGAGTCACAGCTGGAAGGGTGTCCCTCAGGAGGCTGATTGGAGAACCTCAGTTGGAAGAGCATCCCTGGGGAGGCTGATTGGAGAGTCACAGCTGGAGTAGCAACCCTCAGGAGGCTGATTGGAGAGTCACAGCTGGACCAGCATCTCTGGGGAGGCTGCTTGGAGATCTTCAGTTGGAAGAGCATTCCTAGGGAGGCTGCTTGGAGAGTCACAGCTGGACGAGCATCCCTGGGGAGGTTGCTTGGAGAACCTCAGCAGGAAGGGCATGGGAACTTGACTCCACAGTAGTTTCCTATTGTTTCAGGTTGTCATTTACCTCAGTCAACTTCCAACCCTGGTGATGAGAGAATGGATAAGAAAGCATGGGATCACTTGGGACTGTTTTGAAGGCTATGATATGAGGAAAATGAAATGCAACCTTGCATATTTCCTAATAGTAGTCCAAAGTAATGTTTTACACTTAAAGAAGCAAATTAAAGGACCCGTGAACCGTTAGATTCTTCCAGTAAAAATAGGCTTGGAGATAGTATAATAATGGCAGAGTCAAGGATGTCTCAGCCCATCGTCTAACTTAGAACTAAGTTCAGGGCCTGCCTGAAAGCTTTTATCAGAAAGGGGTAATGTGATCAGTGACTCAAAATGATAAGCTGAATGCTGCGACATGGACATTAGGTACAGCCATAATTCAAGAAGGAAAATACGATTTCTGTTTACTCCCTTTGTACTGGAAATTTTGAAAGAAAGGGGAGATTCTATAGAATGCATTGTGAATGGCCAACATGTTCATTCATGGCAGTAGGGTTCTTCATTGTTCCTTCTTGTATGTCATGTGTCAGTCATGTGTTTGTGTAAACACAGATGTGCTATCAATAGGATAATGTGTTAAATTGAAATGGAAAACGTTCAAACTACCCAAATTACCTTATCATATTTTTATAATACAGACAATATGGTGGTACAGCAACTTAGAATAAAAACATAATCATCTCTTGAGAATTCATGCTCAGTCTCCTTCCTTCTCTGTGTCTCTCTCCTACTCTCCGTTCTGCCTTTCTGCATTCCTTTCTTTTGATTCCAGACACTTCCATTTTGAGTTCTGGAGAAATAAATATTTCAGAGAGGAATTCCATGCTTTTTTTGGAAGGAAAATTCCCCAAGAGTTCAATAAAGCCCTATAGAAACAGTTAGTGGTGGGAGGCCTCCTTACTACATTTAAAACAATATTATCAGGCATGTCAATTAAAATCCTTGAGGGATTGGGTGTGGTGATAGAAGCAATTCCAGGATTCTACAGAACGCAGATAAAATGTTCAAAGCAAGCTTCTTTATTAAGATGGGTCTTTTCCTCATATTTTAAGAGAGGGATGCCTCACTTTTGTATTTGCTCCATTATTGACGTAACCTTAATATTCTGGCAACTTGTCTCAGGAAAATGGACCATATCCCCACCTTTTGTTCCGTGAAAGATGGGAACTGTTGATCTGGATATGTTCCTGAAGGGACACAGAGAAGGTTCATGAACCCTGGTGTTGTTACAGTGTGAAAAGCAGGGTAGTTCCAAGAACAGTAGAGAGCACATGATTTTCCATCTTGCTACCCTGCTATCTAGCATTTTGTATGGCTGACCACCCAGAATAATAGAGCATTGTTATAGCTTAAGTGGGTGGTATTGACATATTTATGAATCATTATGATTTAATAGCATGTCTAGTAAAAAATTGCAGTGTGTAAAGTAAAAACCATCATATTTCCATGATTATAACTCTACATTTTATATTTCAGTATTTATAAAACTGACGTTTTTATAATTAATATGTACCTTCGCAGTGAGGTTTTAAAAAGCTATTAGTTAATTCATCATGTCTTTTCAGGATACTTGAGAGTTTTAAAAGTACCTAGTTAAGCTGGGTATGGTGGCGCACGCCTTTAATCCCAGAAGCAGGCAGATCTCTGTGAGTTTGATGCCAGCCTGGTCTACAAGAGCTAGTTACACCATGAAACCCTGTCTCAAAAAAAAAATACCTTATTAAAATGACACTTCTTAACTTTTTTACATGTTCCTATGTAAATGCACATGCTGGGTCTATATATGTGTGTGAGTGCCCACTGATGTGTGTGAGCATATGTCAGCGCCTGAGGTTAATGTCAGGTGTCTTCCTTAATCACCCTATCTTAGTGATGTGGGGTCTTTCTGTTGAACCAAAGGGCTCACCAGTGTGGCTAATCTTGCTAGCCAGTTTGCTGTGGGAAATCCTGTATCCACGTTTTGATATAGAATTACAGGCAGGCCACCAGGCACCCAGTGTACGAGTGCTGACTGGGGAATCTTCACGCTTTCAGCTCTCTGTCCCTTGATCTATAACCTCAGTTTCATTTTTAATGGATTTTTTTACTGTATCTCATTTACATAGCAGATTATATGAAGAATGGCTGGTATTATATAATAGGTTTTAAATTTTCTTACATACATGCACATGATGTCTGCATAGTACTGTGTGGGAATTGCAACACCTTCTTCAGATATCAGGGGCAGCAGAACTCCTAATCATTTCCACGTATGACAACTGGCCAATGGGAAACCAGATTTGCATTCTGGACTATACACAGCTTAAGTGTAAGGAGGTGGATCTCTTGAATGGGTGTTAGGCTGCTTCATCCTAAATATCTCCATTCTACATTGTTATAAACACAATTTTTACGAAGTCAATGCTTAAGACCAGAAAAAATGGCTACATTGCGCTCAGTTTGTCTGCAAGTCAAATTTTTCATGGAAATACAATTAAAAACAAGGAGAACTAAGAGGAGCCAGTGATACCGCTAAGGAGAGCTAAGGTAGTTGCCAATAAGCCTGGGGGCCTGAGTTGGATTCCCAGGACCAGCACAGCGCAAGTTGAAAGCCAGCTTCTTCAAGCGCTCCCCTGACATCCATTCACATACCATGGCATTTGCACTACCATACATTAATTAATTAATTAACCAACCAATAAATCAATCAATGAATAAGCATTTAAAAAGGAATAAGAGGAGAGTGGAAGGAATGATATTCATATCTCATAGGTGCTGTAGGCATCGCTATGCATGGGGCCATTCAGAATGGATGATTGTTTCTTAGAGATCATATACATTAGATAATTTTTAGTTCAACAATGGTACTTGAAATTGTAGTTTCCATTCTCTCTGGGATTTTCCTCTATGTAATTCTTACTGTGTTAGTGGAGTAAGCAATTCTACCCTTAAGGGAAAATAGGTTATTTTATCTTTCAAAGACTGAGATTCTTAGATAGAACGTCAATGAGACGAGTATTAGTCAGAATGAGAAAGAAAACAGTTAAATTCTCGGGAGTGTTGGAAAAGAGTTCACCAAGCTGCTCTCCGCCCTGACATAGCTAACCAATAGCTGCTCAGCGGTGGCACTTTTGTGAACCCTAAGTTTAGAAATGTACCTCCGGGAAGCTCTAAATTCCTTCTTTATTTCTGATTCCCTTTGTTCTATTATTAGTCTAAGATGCCCAGTGGAATTTTTAAATATATAAGTATATTTAGAAAATATTGCTAAGCCATTGGCTAAAATTTCCAATAAATTTGGAATCATCAACCTTTCAATAGTTTTAATGCCGGAAGGGAGGGCTCAAGAACCTAGCACTTACTTTAGTGAAACAAGTACGTAAGTACAGCACTTGTGCCTCCAAATGACAGCACCAAGTAAGGCTTAAGGGGTACATTGCCAGGACTTAAGGTTCTTTGTTGTTTCAGACAACCTGACACCCACTTCCTTCCTCATTCTGGAAACCCATGTGCCCATACACCGGGTCTCTAGGGTTTTCAGTGGGGATGCAAATCCGATGTCAGCCAACGGTTGGAGCACTTGATAATGGAGCACTCTTGACTAGATGTCTCTCAGCTCTGCGACCACACTACAGATATTTCACTAGTTACTGACCAGTCACCAAACATATGCCATGGCTTATTACTTATCATCCACAAAAACAAAAATCTTGAAAATGCACACTTCTTTTGAAGTGGGTACAGCCTTGAGTGGGGAAAGCGTACCAGGCTCTAAAAACTTCTTCTAAGGTCTCACAGAAGCAACACATTAGTCCAGCCAGGTTTGAACTATCTTGTTAGGATTTTATAGAGGCATTTGAAATCTTTCAACAGTGAAGTTTATCTAATCGCAATCAGACTGATAAAATTTTGTTTATGTGTCCGTGTGTCCTGGTTTCTATCACAGTATTCTGAGTGCTCATGAACACACACTTGTGTCTGTCTCTCTACACTTTCTGCCAAGAACCTGATTTTATAAATTTACAAAATTTGTTTCTCTACCCCCTGAAAGCTAACCACAGGGCCTCTCTTGGAGGCAATTTTGACATTTCTTTTTTAAAATGCACTTTCTCTGATATCTCAAAATGACCTCAAAAGAGAATGATTAATACCTTGTGGGGGTTGACAGCATAAATCTGCTCCGTTCTGCCTAATGCAAGTTCTTGCCAAAGGAATGTTACAGCTCTATTGCTGTGGAAGCCTGTGACACAGAGCAGACCTCATCTGATATAAAATCTTCAAAAGGCATAACTACTTAATGTGGACACAAATTTATGTTTCCTTGACTTGTTATAAAAACTCTAGAAATTGCATAATATATGGCAGCCTTACCAAAGAAAATGCCCTTGCACAAGAGTTTTAAATACGCTAACAATGGATGGGCTTCAGAATATTTTAATTACTTGGATGACTTAAATATGGTTTCTGCGTTAGGGAAAGCAGGTGTAGTGGATGGGGTTGGTCAAAGCTGAAGCAGAAAGTATGTGGGTTTCAATACCGTGGTTGAAACATTGTCGGGAACTATCTTTAACATAAAAAAATGGTTTCACAGTAGGTTTGTATCTACAAATTAATTAATAAAACAAATCTGGTCTCTAAACTGGTAAGGACAGTAACTACTTTGTAGGTTTATAGTGAAAATCAAATGACTTAATCTTTGAAGAAGACTTGGAAGAATACTTCAAAATGCTCAATATTCATTACTATATTATATTTAGATAGGATGGTCTTTATCAACCAAGGATATTAACTTAATAGAAAGACAGATTGTAAGTGTTGCATTTATTTGCCTGACTTCATAGGTGATTGTTGACATGAGAGTCACTGATGCAGCATGGCCCGTGAGTCCATTCATGACTAGGTGTACAGCTAATGAAGCTATAGGAACATGGAGAAAAGATTAGGATCTTGACATGTTAGTGATTTTAGTTGTGGTTTTCTAGAAGTAACAGCTAAGATATCCCAAATTAAGTGGCTTAACAAAGAAACATAATTTCATTGCAGAGCTGAGCTTTGAGCTTAGGTCTTCTGACTGTGAGCACGTAGGGCTCATACATGATTTATAATTTGGGAATAGAAAATTTGGGAATTTGGATTATAAAATAATTATTGCATATCAACATGCTAGGTATTGGCCTATTGATTCTTATCAAGCATTCACCAATAAACTAGTCTTGAAAGATATTTGGTGATTTCAGTGATAAAATGTTTGTGTGAGTACTTAAAAAAAACCTGGAATGTTCATACTGTAAATACTGCTACTTTAAGTGTACAATGTGATTGATATTCCATATGTTTAGACAAAATATTTTACAAGGAAGAAGAAAAATATTATTTTTCATCATTCTTGTGATATCTTTTCTCATGTAGTTTTCATTAAATTTTTATAAGTAATTTCTCTTGAATTTACTGTGTGGACAGAGAAACTATGCATTAGGTGTATTTGGGGAGCTTTGCCAGACTCACACACTTAGTGAGCATCCTAGACAAATGCAAAGTCAGATTTCCAGCACAAAACACCATGTTTTTCTAATAACCTGGATGAATTTACTCCATATATATCCATTCAGCTTTGCTTCACTTTGCTTTAAATCACTCTATAAGTTGGAGATATGGCTTAATGATTAAAGGCACTTGCTGTTCTTGCAGAGAACCTGAATTTGTTTTCCAGCTTCCAAATTGGGCATCTCACAACTGCCTGTAATTCTAGCTCAGGGATCTGACACACTCTTCTGGGCCTTGGGGGTAACCATACACACATATTGTGCACACACGTACACATGCACACACACACACACACACACACACACACACACACACACACACACAATCCTAACTGTATATCAATATTTTGAGATGAAAGAATGAAGTTTGATTAGATAATTTCCTTTTATGCTCATCTTTTAAAATATAAGCAAAGACATTTAAAATACTGCAGTGTGGAGGGTAGGCTTCCAGTTAGGTATCGTTAGAAGCTGAAGATTAGGGTAAGGGTTAGGTTTTGAAGTTAGGCTTAGGGCTCAGCTCCCAGGCCTACTGGGCAGTTTCTATAGTACACTGAAGTCACCAAACCCTTTGATTTTTCTGGGAAAAAACCCCCACTAAACTAGATTAGCATACTCTTGTTTCAATTCTGCTTGACTCTCCCCTGGGGAAGTGGAGAATAATGACTGCAGGGCTGGTGTTTCACAGACGAAGAAGCAGCATTTAGTGTCTCAAAGCTTAAATAAATATTTATCTTCATTACAATTTCTCCTTTTTCTGTTTATCTTAAACTGTGGGTGGCAATTAAAAAATAATGTCAGTTCAGGGTCAGAGAACTTCATGTATTATCAAAATAATGAGAAATTCTCAAAATGCCACCTGCAGAAGTAGAAACACAAGAATAATGTAGCATTGAACTGCCACTGAACATATTAATTATAAATATTTCTAAGATCTGTAGAGTAAATTGGGAATTTCATACAGGAGAATGTCATATAATGGAATTGTCCAATATCTGAGCTCTATGACATGCTAACACTTTGGAGCAATGCAATCCAATTAAGATTTAGATTTAAAAATCTTTAAAATTTAGCTTGTATGATATGCTTTACATGTCACATAGTTGGTCTGTAGATATGTTAAGTGTTAACACACAAAAGTGAATGTTTTAGAAATGACTCATCTTTCAGGAGTCTCTTACAGCTGCAAATTCATTTTGAAGATAATTGGTCTACTATTAACAATATTTGCAATTATCCAAGACCATAGGTCTATCAGATCCACAGTAGCAGAAGGACATAAAGAAATCTTGTTGGTGATAGGAATAAGAGAGAAAGGGATTTGACGTTTATCTTATTAAAGTTTTATGTCTGAGGAAAGAGTTGGTAACTAGGATTTGACAATGAATAGTCTAAGGATCATCTCAGGCAGTTTGTCTGATATTTCTGGATTATTAATTTCTGGTTATGGACCTCTAAAAGTGGTTGTACAAGGACCCCATGCATTTCAACCCAAAAGAATACAAATCTGGTTTATACAGTTTCAAGTGTGGGCACTTGAAAAATTGCAAAAACAAACAACCAGTATTTCTAGGTCCTTCAAAGTGACATCAGGCACATGCAGAAAAAGACCTCTGGGTGGCTCTTAAAACTTGTGGCACATGGCCTCTCTCCCACCCCAAATGACCTTCTTGCTTAGGCCAAAAGCCACAGGGTCTCAGAGTGTCATGATTTATGTCAAAAGTCACATATAATTGCCACTATCATTGTGGGTGCATGGAGGATGATTTCCCAGACTCCTTGGAAATCCTAAAACCTGCAAACGCACAAGTACCCTGTGCACAATTGTAAGTTTTTCATATAACCTTCTCAATCCTCCAGCAAGTGTAAATCAACTTTATATTACTTATAAGGAGAAAGATACCGTCTAAATAAACCATGCCATTTTTAAAATGACTATAATAATGAGGGGAAAAAAGCAGAATGTATTCAGTATTAATTTCCCTGTTTTTAATCTACAACAGGATAAATTTCCAAATACGAATTCCATGATTATGAAGTTGTGAGTGCGTAAGAGATGTACTTATATTCAGCCACAGATTGAAAGTACATTCAAATAATAAGAATTTTTAAGTAAAAAACTATGACAATACCTTATTGGGCGTGGCTATATTTCTACTCAAATTATGAAAAAATTTTGTACGATTTAAGTAATACTAATAATTATTACTAATAATGCTTTTTAGCATTTATGCTTCTTATTGATTATATATATGTATATATATGCATATATATGTCTCTCTCTATATATATATCTGTATGAGTACAAGTGCTTGAGAGAGCCGGTGGTATTGGATCACCCTGGAGTTAGAGTTACAGGTAGTTGTGAACTTCCTGATAAGGAACCGCATTTGAGTCCTCTGCAAGAACAGTAAAGTGCTCTTAACCACTGAGTCATGTCTCCTCCCCGAATAATGCTACTATTGTTTTGCAAAAAATAATTGGTAGATATTTCACAAAGATGGCATACAAATATAAAAATGGACAGGAAATATGCTGTTATTTGTAACTGAGGGAAACCAAACTAGGTCCAAAATCAGATGCTGCTGCACAGGTACCCAGGGTACGGAGTAATTGGCCACCCCAGATAATGCTGGTGACACTTAGTTGTGATGTCAACTCTGACAAACAGACTAGTCGGTTCTCATAAACATCTATTTACTGTGTAAACCAGTGATTTCATCTGAATGTTTTATGTGTATGTGGTTTGTTGCCTTCTTTCATACAATATATTTTGATTATATTCATTCTCCTCTTTTAACTCCTCCAGATCCTCCACAACTCCCCACATACCTAACCTCATGCTGTCTCTCTAAAATATAAAAACAAAAACTCAACAACTATTAATCAAAACAAACAAAGACAAACAAGCACACACAGAAACCCGTGGAGTTGGTTTTGTGCTGACCTCCTTCCTACACTTGAGCGTGGGGCCTGCTCCGCAGTGGTGTGACTGATGTGCCCAGTGATGCTCCACTGGAGAACACTGATTTCCCTTGAGTGACATGCTCAGTGATTCCACTGGAGAACAATGATTTCCTGTGACTGACATGCTCAGTGACTCCACTGCCGAACACTGATTTCCCTTGACTCCACTGCCGAACACTGATTTCCCTTGACTGACGTGCCTAGTGACGCTCCACTGGAGAACACTGATTACTTCTCTTGACTGACGTGCCCAGTGACGTTCCACTGGAGAACACTGATTTCCTGTGACTGACATGCTCAGTGACTCCACTGCTGAACACTGATTTCCCTTGACTGACGTGCCCAGTGACGTTCCACTGGAGAACACTGATTTTCCTCTTCTAGCAGCTATCATTTTCAAAAAGCTTCTTGGTTGAGGGTGGAACATTTCGTCCACCCCCTTTCTCAGCTGTATGATTTTCTCTGCAGGTCTTATGCATGCTGTCACAAACTCTGAGTTCATGTTTGTATTTCATGTTGTTTCTGGTAGGCGCTGCTTCCTCAGAGTCATCCGTTAGCACAGGCTCACGCAGTCACACTACCTGCTCGTCCACATCCCTGAGCTTGGAGGGAGGGGTTTGATGAAGACTGTCCACTTACGGCCTAGTGCTTCAAAGACTCTCTCCCTCTCTAAACATTGTGCAGTTGTGGTGATCTGTGTTGTTTTCTCTCTATTGCAAGAAGAAGCTTTTCTGATGTGTGTTAAACGAGGTACTAGTTTATGGGCACAGCAGTATTTTGGGTCACTAGGAGTCATTTTGTTGCTAGATTCCTTTAGTATAATAATACTAGTAGCTTTCTTTCCTCCAGGCCTGTGCCCTATCTAGTCTCCTGTTCTTGGCCACTTTAACTGTGTTGGGTGTGGGTTGCATTTTCTAGAGTATATTTAGATCCACTAAAGAAACGTGGTTGGTTACTCCCAGAACCCTGTACCGCTCTTGCCTCGGTTTTTCTTGCAGGCGATCACTGTTGTAGGTCACAGGGTTTAGAGCTAGATTTTTACTGAAGAAAACCTAAAAGCGATCATCATGCTAAGACTTGTGTATTAATAATAGATGTATAATGCATTTATGTAGAATATATTTTTTATAATCATGGCATAAGCTAACTTCCTTTCAGCTGAGGAATAATTAAAAAATAAACTCTAACTATACATGGAAAAGGAACATACTACCAAACAAAAAAAAATAGAAAATGTTTATATTCAACCAAAGAAGCTAAATGGAGAAGGTAGCATATTATTCTATTTAAACATTTCCTATGTTGTCTGAGGTGGGGAGGTGAGGAATAAGTCAACCACACCTTTTCACTAGGGAAAGTTTCAGCTGACAGGAACACTGTAATGCTGGATGTTAACCATAGCTTCTGTTACGAACATAGCTAAACTCATGTGCACTGTGAAATGCTAAAAGTAGGATTTGTATGAATTATATCTCAACATATTTGATTAAAGTTTTCTAAATTGTTTATCATTGCTACAAACCTTCCATAAACAATGTTTTATCTTCTTAGTGCACAAACACATGAGCTTGTCCCCACTGCCTTTGCTGCTGCCCTTTAATACTGACACAGATTGGTTTATCCTAGCACTACTTCCAGTTCAAATATTGTCTTTTAGTCATTGGTGTCTTATAAGGATAAAAATCAAAATAATTCAACTACTTTTTGTGTTATTCTTTCCCCTACTAATTTTAGCAACCATTTCTTCTTGTTGCAGACAATCTAATAGGATTTTGTATTTCCATGGTTCTGCACTTATTTATTATAATCCTGTATAAAAAACATTCACTGGAATCTTCACTTCAAATTTTATAATATATACCCATTAATAATTTATTTACTAGATTTTATTAAATGCTGGTTACATTATAGTCCTAAATACGGCTATAGTAAAGCTTCAAGGTAGTTTTTGTGATGTTGCCAGATGCTTAAAACCATACTATTTTTCAGTTCTTGCCTTAGTGTTACATTCTCCAGGCTTATCCCTCCACATCTTGTCACTGGAGAGAGCCTTACTCTCAAGGAATCTAGTGCCTTCTAGCGGAATGTTGATTAGGAAGCATGATCATAATTCAAGGTATACTTACTGCTGGTGTAGGAGGGACTTCTGTATTTGTGTTACTTTCATTGGTTAAATAAAGAGACTGCCTTGGTCTTTTGATAGGGCAGCCCTTAGGTGGGCGGAGTAGACAGGATGGAATGCTGGGAGGAAGGGAAGTGTGGCAGACGCCATGTTTCTCTGGCCTGAGGTGGACGTAGGTTAGAATCTTCCCGGTAAGCCATGACCCCGTGGTGATACACAGATTACTAGATATGGGTTAGTTTAAGTTGTGAGAGTTAGCCAAGAAGAGGCTAGAGCTTATGGGCCAGGCAGAGTTTAAATGAATACAGTTTCTGTGTAATTATTTTGGGTATAAGCTAACCGGGCGCCAAGAACGCAGCCCTCTCCTCCCTACTACATACTGCTACTGAAAAATACCATTTTATGCCTTCTCAGTGATCTGAGATAGAAATTCCATGTGTAATTCTTATTACCCAGGTTTCTACAGAGAATTGGGATCAACAAGGTTCACATGTACATTAAATATGTACACATATATGTGTTATACACACAAATAAAGTCACATAAGAGAGAGGTACAGGCAGGGAGAGACTCATCTGCTTGAAAGAACTAATTCTTAAAATATGGGATTTAGCAAGTTCAAAATCTGCAGAGGAGGCCGTCAGGCTGAGCATCTTCAGAGACAATGCTGCTAACACAGTCAAGGCAGGAGTCCGCACCCATGAGTTCTTCCTGTGGGACCTCAGTTGTGTGTCTTATGGGATTTAGGAGATTATGCAAGTCCCATCTACATTATGGAGGATGAACTGCTTTATTTAAGTCTATACACTTAAAAATTAATCAAACATAGCCAGGTGGTGGTGGTGCACACCTTTAATCCCAGCATTTGGGAGGCAGAGGCAGGCAGATCTCTGTGAGTTCAAGGCCAGACTTCAAAGCTACAAAGAAACCCTGTCTTGAAAAACCAAAAAAAAAAAAATCAAATTTAAAAGTTCCTCTAGATTCATCGGGGTGTCTTCCCGGCTGCTGGCTTTCTTTACCACATTCCACCCTGCCCCCCAAGCCTGTCTTTTCATCTGCGGGGTCCTTGGATCCCCCAGCACAGTCTGCTTCAGGGTAGAAGGGATCTGAGAGCCTACTCCAGTGCTGTGAGGATCTAAGAGAGGGCAGACCAAGAAAAACTCCCACGTACACAGTCAGCCACAGCAAAGATTGGACCAAGACACCAAGACACTGCTGGACTCATTTGAAGGAAGATCTGGGCAGGCAACAATGCAAGAATTCCTCCAATATCCTGAAAAGCAACATGATAACACCAGAATCCAGTGAACATGCAACAAGAAGACTTGAACATCCTAACTCAGAAGAAGTAGAAGAATTCAACTTTAAATGTAACCTTATGAAAATGATGGAGACCCTTAAACAGGAAGTGAAAAACTCCCTTAAAGAAATGGAAGAGAAGACAAACAAAAAGTTAGAAGAAATGAATAAATCCCTCAAAGATACCCAAGAAAACAAAGAGAAAGCAATCAAACAGGTAAAGGAAACAGTTCAAGACTTGAAGACCGAAATGGAGGTAATGAGAGAACACAAACCGAGCGATGGCTGGATATGGAAAATCTGGGTAAACGAACAGGAACTACAGAGACAAGTATAACCAACAGAATACAAGAGATAGAAGAAAGAATCTCAGGCGCTGAGGATACAATAGAGGAAATAGACTCATTGATAAAAGAAAACAGCAAATCCAACAAATTCTTAACACGAAACATCTAGGAAATCTGGGACACCATGAAAAGACCAAACCTAAGAATAATAGGGGTAGAAGAATTCCAGCTCAAAGGCCCAGAAAATATATTCAACAAAATTATAGAAGAAAACATTCCCAACCTAAAGAAGGCTATTCCTATGAAGGTAGATGAAGCATATAGAACACCAAATAGACTGGATCAAAAAAAAATCTCCTTGCCATATAATAATAAAACACAAAACATACAGAATAAAGAAAGAATATTAAGAGCTGCAAAGGAAAAAGGTCAAGTAACATATAAAGGTAAAACTATCAGAATTACGCCTGACTTCTCAATGGAAACCATGAAAGCCAGAAGGTCTTGGATAGATGTGCTGCAGACACTAGGAGACCATGGATGAAAGTCCAGACTACTATACCCAGCAAAGCTTTCTTTCACTATCGATGGAGAAAACAAGATATTCCATGACAAAAACAGATTTAAACAATACTTATCCACAAACCCAGCCTTACAGAAAGTACTAGAAGGAAAATGTCAACCCAAGGAAGCCAAAAGCACCCACAATAGCACAGACATCTGATAACCCTCCACCAACACAACTCAAAGAAGGGAAACACACAAACACTACCACCAAAAAAATAACCAGAGTTAACAACCACTGGTCATTAATATCACTTATTATCAATGGACTCAATTCACTTATAAAAAGGCACAGGTTAAGAGAATGGATACAAAAACAGGATCCAACATTCTGCTGTTTACAAGAAACACACCTTAACCTCAAAGACAGACTACCTCAGAGTAAAGGGTTGGGAAAAGGTTTTCCAATCAAACGAACCTAAGAAACAAGTGGGTGTGGCTATTCTAATATTTAACAAAATTTATTTCAAACTAAAATCAATCAGAAGAATGGAGAAGGATACTTTATACTCATAATAGGAACAATTCATCAAGATGAAGTCTCAATCCTTAATATCTATGCCCCTAATAAAAAAAGCACCCACATATGTAAAAGAAACATTACTAGAACTCAAATCACACATCAAACCCCACACACTAATAGTAGGAAATTTCAACACTTCTATCTCACCAATGAATAGGCCAAACAGACAGAAACTTAACAGAGAAATAAGAGAACTAACAGATGTAATGAATCAAATGGACTTAACAGACATCTATAGAACATTCCACCCAAACAGAAAAGAATATATCTTCTTCTCAGCATCTCATGGAACCTTCTCTAAAATTGATCACATACTCGATAACAAAGCAAACAACCACAGTCTTATCAGATCACCATGGAGTAAAGTTAGAATTTAACAACAATTCCATCCCCAGAAAGTCTACAAACTCATGGAAACTGAACAGTTAACTACTGAACCAACCCTGGGTCAAGGAAGAAATAAAGAAAGAAATTAAAGTCTTCCTTGAATGAACAAAAATGAAGACACAACATACCCAAACCTATGGGACACTATGAAAGCAGTGCTAAGAGGAAAGTTCATAGCACTAAGTGACCACATAAAGAAAACGGAGAAAGCTCACATTAGAGACTTAACAGCACACCTGAAAGCTCTAGAAAAAAAAGAAGCAGACTCATCCAGGAGGAGTAGAAGGTAGGAAATAATAAAATTGAGGGCTGAAATCAACAAGATAGAAACACAGAAAACAATCCAAAGAATCAATGAAACAAAGAGCTATTTCTTTGAGAAAATCAACAAGATTGACAAACCCTTATCCAAACTAATGAAAAGGCAGAGAGAGAACACTCAAATTAACAAGATCAGAAATGAAAAGGGGGACATACACAGACACTGAGGAAATTCATAGAATCATTAGGTCTTACTACAAAAGCCTGTATGCCACAAAATTGGAAAATGTAAAAGAAATGGACAGTTTTTTAGATAAATACCATATACCAAAATTAAATAAAGACCAGTTTAAATAGACCTATAAGTCGTGAGGAAATAGAAGCTGTTGTCAAAAACCTCCCAACCAAAAAAGTCCCAGGACCAGATGGTTTTAGTGCAGAATTCTACTGGAACTTCCAAGAAGAACTAATACCTATACTCCTTAATGTGTTCCACATAATAGAAACAGAAGAGTCATTGCCAAACTCTTTTTATGAAGCTACAGTTACCCTGATACCAAAACCACACAAAGACTCAACCAAGAAAGAGAATTACAGACCAATCTCACTCATGAACATCGATGCAAAAATTCTCAATAAAATACTGGCAAACCTTGGGAGCTCAGTCCATTGCTCTGATGTGAATGTGGGTCTCTGTCTCTATCTCCATCCATCAGATGAAATTTCTATGGTGGTGATCAAGCTATTCATCAATGTGACTATGAGACAAGGCTAGTTCCGGCTGAGCCCCCAAGGTCCAGTCGAAGAGCAGAAGTGGGAGAAGATGAGCAAGGAAGTTAGGACTGTGAGGGGCTGGTCCACCCACTGAGACAGTGTGCCTGATCTAATGGGAGCTCACCAAATCCAGCTGGACTGGGACTGAACGAGCATATGATCAAACAGGACTCTCTGAATGTGGCTGCCAATGGGGGCAGACTGAGAAGCCATCAACAATGACACTAGGACCTATCTCTTCTGCATGTATTATCTTTTTGGGAACCTAGTCTATTTGGATGCACACTTTCCTAGGCCAGGATGGAGGGGGGAGGGCCTTGGACTTCCCACAGGGCAGGGTACCATGTCCTCTTTTAAGGAAGCAGTGGGAGGGAGGAAGGGTGAGGGGAGTGGGAGGGGACTGGGAGAAAGGGAGGAAATGTAAATTTTTTTGAATGGAAAAAAATAAAAGAATATGTAAAAAGAAAAACAATGAAAAAAATACTGGTAAACCTAATCCAAGAACACATCAAAAAAATCATCCATTATGATCAAGTAGGCTTCAGTCCAGAGATGCAGGGCTGGTTCAACATATGAAAATCTATCAATGTAATCCATCATAAAAATAAACTGAAAGAAAAAAACCATATGATCATTTCATTAGATGCTGAAAAAGCATTTGACACTGTTCAACACCCCTTTATGATAAAGGTCTTGGAGAGATTAGGGATACAAGGATCATATCTAAATATAATAAAATCAATGTACAGCAAGCCAATAGCTAACATCAAATTAAATGGAGAGAAACCTAAAGCGATTCCACTAAAATCAGGAACAAGACAAGGCTGTCCACTCTCTCCATATCTCTTCACTATAGTGCTTGAAGTTCTAGCAATAGCAATAAGACAGAATAAGGAGATCAAGGGGATTCGAATTGGAAAGAAAGAAGTCAAACTTTTGTTATTTGCAGATGATATGATAGTGTACATAAGTGACCACAAAAACTCTACCAAAGAATTCCTACAGCTGATAAATACCTTCAGTGATGTGGCAGGATACAAGATCAACTAAAAAAAAAAATCAGTAGCCCTCCTATACACTAAGGATAAAGAAGCAGAGAAGGAAATCAGAGAAACATCACCTTTCACAATAGCCACAAATAGCATAAAGTATCTTGGGGTAACACTAACCAAGGAAGTGAAATATCTATTTGACAAGAACTTTAAGACCTTGAAGAAAGAAATTGAAGAGGATACCAGAAAATGGAAGGATCTTCCATGCTCCTGGATTGGTAGGATCAATATAGTAAAAATGGCAATTCTACCAAAGGCAATCTATAGATTCAGTGCAATCCCCATCAAAATCACAACAAAATTCTTCATAGACCTTGAGAGAACAATAGCTAATTTTATATGGAAAAACAAAAAGCCCAGGATAGCCCAAACAATCCTATACAATAAAGGAACTTCCGGAGGCATTACCATCCCTGACTTCAGACTCTATTACAGAGCTACAGCAATGAAAACAGCTTGGTATTGGCATAAAAACAGAGACATTGACCAAGAATCGAATCGAAGACCTGGATATTAATCCACAAACCTATGAACACCTCATATTTGACAAAGAAGCTAAAAGTATACAATGGAAGAATGAAAACACCTTTAACAAATGGTGCTGGCATAACTGGATGTCAACCTGTAGGAGAATGAAAATAGATCCTTATCTATCACCATGCACAAAAAAATCAAGTCCAAATGGATTAAAGACCTCAATATAAATCCGACCACTCTGAGCCTGAGTGGGAAGTAGCCTGCAATACATGGGCACAGGAGATCACTTCCTACGTATAACCCCAGTAGCACAGACAATAAGAGCAACAATGAATAAATGGGACCTCCTGAAACTGAGAAGCTTCTGTAAAGCAAAGGACACAGTCATTAAGACAAAAGGGCAACCTACTGAATGAGAGAAGATCTTCACCAACCTCACATCAGACAAAGGTCTGATCTCCAAAATATATAAAGAACTTAAGAAACTAGACATTAAAATTCTAAATAACCCAATTAAAATATGGGGTACTGAATTAAACAGAGAATTCTCAACAGAAGAATTTCAAATGGCCAAAAGATACTTAAGGACATGTTCAACTTCCTTAACTATTAGGGAAATGCAAATCAAAACAACTTTGAGATACCACCTTACACCTGTCAGAATGGCTAAAATCAAAACCACCAATGATAGCCTATGCTGGAGAGGATGTGGAGTAAGGGGAACACTCATCCATTGCTGGTGGGAATGCAAACTTGTGCAACCATTTTGGAAATCAGTGTGGAGGTTTCTCAGAAAATTGGGAGTCAACCTACCTCAGGATCCAACAATACCACTCTTGGGAATATACCCAAGAGATGCCCAATCATATTACAAAAGCATTTGTTCAACTATGTTCATAGCAGCATTATTTGTAATAGCCAGAACCTGGAAACAACCTAGATGCCTCTTAATGAAAGAATGGATAAACAAAGTGTGGCACATCTACACATTAGAGTACTATTCAGCAGTAAAAAACAATGACATCTTAAATTTTGCATGCAAATGGATGGAAATAGAAAACACTATCCTGAGTGAGATAACCCAGACCCAAAAAGATGAATATGGTATGTACTCACTCATTAGTGATTCTAGCCATAAACAAAGGACATTGAGCCTATAGTTCATGATCCTAGAGAAGCTAAGTAATAAGGTGAACCCAAAGAAAAACATATATAGATCCTCCTGAAATTGGAAGCAGACACAATCGTGGGGATAGGGTGAGGGGAAGGAGAGAGGGGGAGAGAGAAGGGGAGGTTTGGAGAGAGCTTGGAGGAGTTGGATGGCTGAGGTGGAGGAAGGACAGATATGGGAACAGGGAAGAAGATATCTTAATTAAGGGAGCCATTTTAGGGTTGGCAAAAGACTTGGCTCTAGAGGGGTTCCCAGGTGCACACGGGGATGTTCCCAGTTAGGACCCTGGGTAGTGGAGGAGAGGGTGCCTGAACTGGCCTTGTCCCATAGTCAGACTGATGACTATCTTGAATATCACCATAGAACTTCATCCGGCGACAGATGGAGATAGAGACACATTGGAGCACTGGACTGAGCTCCCAAGGTCCAGTTGAAGAGCAGAAGGAGGGAGAATATGAGCAAGGAAGTCAGGACCGTGAGGGGCTGGTCCACCCTCTGATACAGTGTGCCTGATCTAATGGGAGCTCACCAACTCCAGCTGGACTGGGACTGAACGAGCATGGGATCAAACTGAATGTGGCTGACAATTGGGGCAGACTGAGAAGCCAATGATAATGGCACTGGGATTTGTCTCTATTGCATGTACTGACTTTTTGGGATCCTCGTCTATTTGGATGCACACCTTCCTAAGCCTGGATGGAGTGGGGAGGGCCTTGGACTTCCCACAGGGCAGGTTACCCTGCCCTCTCTTAGGACTGGAGGGGGGAGGGTGAGTGTGGGAGTGGGAGGGGAATGGGAGGAGGGCAGGAAGTGGAAAATTTGAATGGTATTATTTATAAAGCAATAAAAAATAGTTAAAAAATAAAAGTTCCTCTACAGCAACATCTTGACTGCTGTTTGATTAAACATCTGGACATCACAACCTAGCCATGGTGACACGCAGAGTGAACTGTCACTGTCTATCATACATACATTATCTCTTCTGTAAATAGTTCTACCCTTCAACCCCTTTCTCTAGAAAGTCTCACAAGCATCTTGTTTCTTGAACTCAACCATTTATTTCTCAGTTTCCACAAGATTCAGTTTCCTTGGTGCATCTCCCAGAATGATCCTCTCATTTCATTTCAAGCCTGAGATGCTTCCCTCCAGTTCTGGAGACTCTGAGCTCACAGTCTCTGTTTTCAAACTTTGGATAATCATGAACGATAAAACATGGCACTAGCAGATCCCTAAAACACTCCCAAGGAATTCTCTCACTTCTCTTTTACAGCTATCCTGGTGTTTTTCCAAAATTATATCATAAACATTTCCAGAAACTAAAGTTCCGACACCATGACTCACCTCATCTCTCTTTGCTACAGAGAACTAGTCATTGTTTATTGTACAAAAATAATTTGATATCGAGAACCATTACATCCTCCTAGAACCTGCATTCATGTTCTTCAGAACGCACCCTCAACTCCCAATTCAAGACACAGGTTCCCTCAACATGCGGGTGTGATTTCTAAAGATACAGAATTATTAGCTGGTACCGAATGCTTATGTCCTGTGGTCTAGAACTCTTGTATTACCTTGTACTGAAAGGTTTAGTGGACACTCTGAAGGAATGAATGAAGCAGAATATATGCTCATATCTGAATCCAGTTTCCTGTGTCAACCATTTGAAATCTGAGCTGTCCTTGAAGGATCAGTTCAAATGCCATTAGGTGCTTTCATGTACAACTTAAGTAGATTGCTCCAATCTCAAGAAAGCAACAATTTTTGCACTTGTAAATCACATTTAATCATGTATCTCTCATTACTCTGGCACATATTTTCTTCCTTTTGAAAGATTCCATATTTGGATCTGTGCTACAAAACAAGCCTCCTGATATATATATTTATAGTATATCAGAATCACATTACAATTATGCTATGGGATTCTATTTGATTAGTGCTGATCAAAGAGCTGTTGAGTGGTTTCAGTATGATAAATGAATGGGTGGAGAGATAGAAAACCATGTCAATGAAGCATGGATGCTCTCTCCATGGATTCTTGATCGTATGCCATGGCTCTGTCTCTAGGCAGCCAACTCTTCTCGTTCCTTTGAACACCCTAAGGCATTCCCCCCAAATTAGGAGCTTTCTTTAAATGCAAGCTGTTGTATTGCCTTTCCGAAATTATGAATGTAAAAACAAACCACATACACATAATAAAAGAGTAAGTGTATTTTAAATAGCCAATGAAAAGCACAGCCTTTACTGAGAAGAGGAAACATCAAAACATAACACACCTTTCCTTTAAAAGCATGTTTACTCTGAAAACAGATTTGGCAACTCCAGGACAAAACAATCTAGCATGACAGAAGGCCAAAAGGAATATGGCATTTGATTTCAAAATAAACCAGGAAAATATGAAGAAAGCTACCCTTACTGTACATCAGCTTCTTTTAAACCATGATAGAATTTCTCCCAAGAGATGATCCATCACCACGAGACTACTAGAAATTAATGCCTCACCCCTAATGTTCTGGGAAAACCCAGAGGGTGGCAATAAATGAGAAGGCTCAGTGTCTGGCAGCTTCTCCCTCATAAACTCACTCAAAATGTAATTTATTATTTTAAAAGAAACCTCATTTTTCTCTATAAAGATTTTAAAGATTTATTTATTTTATGTGTATGAATATTTTCCTGCATGTGCATGTGTGTGTGTGTGCGCGCGTGTGTGTGTGTGTGTGCCTGTGAAGGTCAGAGGAGGGTGCTGGGTCTCCTAACCCTAGAATTGCAGGGCGCTTTCGGGCCACCATGCGGGTTCTGAAAATAGAACCGAATCTTTTGACAGAGCAGCAAGTGCTCTGAACTGCCGAGATGTCTTTCCAGCCCTTGCCATGGATTTAAAGGCATATAACTACTAAGTTTTACTTTGTTGGAATCTTTTAGGATATAGTTAATGTACCCTCAGGGAGGAAGTCATGCCACCTTTCAGTCTCATATTCTCAACCAGGTGACAGATGAGTTCAGGAGACCCAGCTGTCCACCTCACTCGCTGCTCTCTGCTGTTTTATTTTCATACAATAGAATATTTATTTCCTATTAAAAAGTAGTACAAAGAAAATTATGTTTATATAGTGGTATGGGGGGGTCCTTCTGTCTGTGTGTTGCTTTCCTTGGTTAATGAATAAAGAAACTGCCGTGGCCTGTTGATAGGGCAGGGTTTAGGTAGGCAGGGAAGACAGAACTGAATGCTGGGAGGAAGAAGGGCGGAGTCAGAGAGAAGCCATGGATCCTCTGCCAGAGTAAGACATGCGAGAATTTTACCCAGTAAGCCATAGCCTCGTGGCGATACACAGATTAATATAAATGGGTTAAATTAAGATGTAAGAGTTAGCAAATAAGCTAGAGCTAATGGGCCAAGCAGTGATTTAATTAATACAGTTTCTGTGTGGCTATTTCTGTGCTAAGCTAGCCAGGCAGCTGGGACAAACAAGTGGCCTAATCCTCCTATGATATAGACATAAATTTAGCATATTCCTCAAGCAAACACAATGAAATTTTTATTATTTTTTTTTAAAGAAAATGACCTTTTTTTTTCATTTCACATACCAATCCCAGTTCCCACTCCCTCCCCTCCTCCCATTCCCTTCATCTATCCCCCATCCACTCCTCAGGGAGGTCAAGGCACATTGCTTCAGGGAAGGTCTAAGGCCCTCCCTACCATCTCTAGGATGAAGAAGGTATCCCTTTAAAGAGAATGGGTTCCAAAAAGTCAGTACAAGCAGCCGGGATAAATCCTGGTGCCACTGCCAGTGCCCCTCAGTCTGCCCCAGCCATGCAACTGTCACCCACATTCAGAGGGTTTAGTTTGATTCCTTCCCTGTCCTGCTGGAGTTGGTGATCTCCCATTAGCTCAGCTAAACTGAGTTCAGTGGGTGTGCCCATCATGGTACATTTACATAATGGAGTACTACTCAGTGGTAAAAAACAATGATGTCTTGAAATTTGCATGCAAATGGATGAAACTAGAAAAAAAAATCCCATCCTGTGTGAGGTAACACAGACAGAGAAGGATGAACATGGTGTGTACTCACTCAGACTAGCTGTAAAGCAAAGGATAAGAGGGTCCATAGAGAAGCTAAGTAACAAGGTGAACCCTAAAGAAAAAATATAAGATCCGCTTGGAAAGGGGAAATAAACAAGGTCTCCTGACAAAATTGGGAACATAGGGGTGGGGGAAGAAGGGAAGGCAGAAGGGGAAGAGTAGGGGAGAAGGGGAGGGAGGAGGAGAACTTGAGGGAAAGGGGTGGTCGAGATGGGGAAAGGGCAGAGACGGAGAGCAAGGAAAGAGAGATCTTGGTTGAGGGAGCCATTACAGGGCTAGCAAGAAACCTGGCACTAGAGAAATTCTCAGGAATCCACAGGATGACCCCAGCTAAGACCCTAAGCAATAGTGGAGAGGGTGCCTGAACTAGTCTTGCCCCATAGTCAGATTGATGACTATCTTAAATGTCACCATAGAACCTTCATCCAGCAACTGATAGAGGCAGAGACCCGCAGCAGAGCACTGGGCTGAGCTCCCAAACTCCAGTTAAAGAGTGGGAGGAGTCAGAATATGAGCAAAGAGGTCTCCACTATTTTCAACTGTTAACCCGTTGTTTGCTACTCACCCATTCTTATGGCAATAGCTAGGCTTTTGTCGTAGGGGAACATATCCCAAATTATCCCCTAGGATGATTTTTACATTAGTATCTCCGCATTTCGTGTCCTGATTTCACCAAATATTTCATTGAATTACCCTCATACCTAGACCACTTAAATTCCTTCAGTTTGGAACAGTGGTTGTTAGGGTCCTACATATAACACAGAGATTCTAAAAGCCATATTCCTACTTTCATTTCGGCTGCCTGCTAAAGTACCTGTCAAAAGCAATTTCGAGAAGAAAGGGTTTATTTGATTTATAGTTTCTTGCACAGTGCATTACTGTGAGGAAGTGATGGTAACTGCTTAAACATCACACCTAAGGTCAGGAGAACAGGGGACTGAATACATCCTTGCTTGCTTGATGCTTTTGCCTAACTTTCTCCTCTCTTACACAATTCTGCACCCTGGCCGAGGGAATGGTGCCACCTATAACAGGTTTTCTTCCTACATCAACTAATGTCAAGATACCGCCATCCCAACCCATAGACATATCCAGAGGCCAAGCCAATTTAAGTAAATCCTCTTTACAAAGTTCTTTCTGGATGATTCTACATTGTGTCACATGGACAGTTAAAACTAACCAGTACAACCACTAAGTTAAAAATAGCAAAACTAAATCTGTTAAACTGATTGTGGTTGGCACTCTAATCTGTTGACCACAGAGAAGGCTTGAAAAGTTTGTTTGCCAGAGAAAACCTTTGTTTATAGTTCGTAGAGACGGCCATCAAAGACTAAAGTGTGAGTGTAGAGATCTTACGTCTACACCACTTAACGTTCTTCAGCTCGGAAGAACATTTTGATACAGAAATCTCAAGCTGTGGGTGATTCTAGAACTAGATGAGCGAACACATGAAACTACTCAGATGACCTTATAGTATCAAAAAGAAAGCACTGGAAAGAGAACAGAATTTTGTGAATGTGCGTGTGGGGAAGGGAAGGTTACCAAAGGGACTGAGAAAGCAGCCCGTGACTTCTATGGCTATCTCTGAAACAGTTCTCCATAAAAGACAGATGACATTTGCAGCAGATTATAAGTTAAACGTTCGTAAATATTTGGTGATAGCAATTATGTTTAAAAATTGGAAGAATTAAATATAGACAAGTCTACCATGTGAGATAATTCTGTATAACTGGAACAATTCTGTTAGTAGAGATAAATTTTTCTCAAGGAGATGAAACATTACTCCTGCACTGCCGGGCTTTATGTGACATCTGCCAATGCTGATTCTCCCTCCCCCCAGTTTCCACCTGGGACAGGAGAATAAAGAGCTGCTTCAGAATGGAGAAAGAAGTTCAGACCACACACTGGCCATCTCCCTGGCTAGCGTGTGTCACATCACCGTAGATGTCATCCTGCAGATTCATAACCCGAGCTATCGTAAGGACAGCATCCGATGACTCCACAGCCTGGAACTTTCCTTGTACTATGCAAAACTGTCAAGGTCATCAAAAGCAAGGATAGTCTGAGAAGCTGTCAGAGTAGAGGAACCAAGAAACAGGAAAACTAAATGGAACATCGACTCCTGGATGGTAACCTCAGACAGAAAAGCATACTAGACAAATTCTGAGAAAAATCTGACCAAAAGCCTTATAAAGTTTCTCCTATGAACTTCAGATGATAATCAAGCCCCCACAGTGCTTTATTGCTTGTGACAAGTGTGTCCTACTAGCATAGATGTTAATTGGAGAGAGGGGCTGTCGGCTGTATCAAAACTATATGATCTTTGCAATGTCTCTGCAACCCAAAAGCATTTTAAGAGAGAAATGTCACATTTGATTTGAGTCTTTCCGCTATAGGATGCTAATGTTCACAGCACAGGCATCAAATATAATACATTTTGAAAGAGGACGCCCCACACTTCAGCCGCATCAGCCTTCAACCGTGGGGCCAGTGATGAGGAGGCAGATATTCCCAAGAGGCTGTTAACACCAAGACACATTTCCTCAAGCAATCTGATCGGATCTTTCACAGCTTAGTAGCTACTTCAGGTTTTAGGAGAATTCAGGGTGGCTATTAATTTAAGTAATAAAAGCAAATCTCCTGAAATCTTAATGTTGGACCATCTTTCCATTGTCTTTAGACCAGCACGGTGCCTTCCCAGAAAGCAGACCATTTAGTGACCTGTCCATTCCCTTGTGCCTTCCACACAGCTAAACACGAAGCCAGTTCCTAATTCTATGAGCGTGACAGAATCAGAATCAATGTTTCAAAATTTATTTGTATGATCAAAGCCTCAAATTGGACGAACTGCAGGTTCCATATGAAACTAATATCCCCTTGAAGGAGCTGCTGGAAAGATCTGATCCAATTACAACAGAAGCTAAATTCCCAGGCTTTTCACAGTGGCTAGATGGGCGCTCACGCAGAGGAGCCAAATACAACCCTTCTGCTTTGGTAACGGCATCCCTTGCACTGTCTGTGTTTTGCTTTGAGTCAGGCTGGACTGTTGAGCCACTTTAAAACTTTGGGACTGCACTTGAGTAACGCAAGTTGGGCTGTGAAAATGGTTTAAAACTGAAAAGCGATTTCAGTTAACCCCGTAAAATTCACATGGCACCAGTTTTTTTTTCTTTTTCTGCAGCATTCAGCAAGTCATGTAAACAAAAGGACGCCTCCCATATTCATAGTTATCATGCCCAGGGCAAGGTGCAATTGAAAACCATGACCTACCTCAAGTGAACTGTTTTGATATATCAAGAATTTTAAATTCGCTAACTCTTTCTCAGATGATACAACCATGTGTGGAGTGAAATGGACTCGGTGCCTGGGAAGCCAAGGGGAAATTCTGTTGAGAGACGTGGACCCTGAGTCCATACTAAAGCTCCTGAGTTTCCAGTTCCACTTCCTCAGTCCTTCTTGGACTCACTAATTTGTACAGATGACCTTTCCCTCTGGATTCTCTGGTAAACATTTGACTTTTTCAACTTCAGTTATAAGTTGAGTGCCATACTTTCTCAACCTTAAGATACATGTATTAAATTATACCAATAAAGATCTTTTTTTATATTTCTAGGAAGCAGGAAGCATGAATTTGTGAATGGTGATTCCATGCATAGCCATGGAGATCAGGAGTCATGGAAAGTTCTGAGAGACCCTAAGATTCCCAGACAAAAATTGACTAGCATTTTAGGGAAACCATTTAATGGTTTGAAAATTCCAGTTTCCTTCATTACATCTCCTGGTGCTAAACTAAAGGAAGCTGATACCCTGAGTAATAGAGGGTGTGTCTTCGAAAGTGTTGTTTATTTATTTTACAAGTGACCAACACAAGGATCAGGCTTGACTTTTTGACGTTATCCTATAATGTTCCAGAATGTAAATGAGGCATCAACATCACTTCATGTTTGATTTCCATAAAGACACTTCTTTGCTCTTCGCCCCTTACTGAACTAATTCCAACCAGCGTTGGTGGGATATGGTCCTGAGTTCCTAGAGTTTGCGTTTCTGCACATGCTCTGCCGTCTGCTTCCCCATGTTATTTGCCTAAACAAACAGTGAAAGATAAAAGTACATAGGAGGGGATCAGTGTAAGAGAACATAAATTTGAAAATGGGGCACCCTATTGATAAGTGTGGTCCAATCCTGGCTCTGAGAAGAGCTTCAAGGGCATGAATCAACATTCTCAAAGACCTGTCTGATATGTCCCAGGCTGTTCCCAGCAGGCTGAGATGTAGGATTTGTAGGAATCATTTTAGCGGTCAGTTCCAATATCTTATTATTCAACCTGCTGCCCCAAGCCTGCCGTTTTTCATTTTTTAAATTGAGGCTATGAAAAAAGGTAAGCAACAGGTGTTTTTATTCCTATTGTCTCAAATCACTAACTTAACACTTTTAATTAGAAATAATTAAAGGGAGCTGGAGAGAGCTCAGTGGGGGGAAAGGTTTGTTGTACAACATGAGGACTGGAGTTCCTGTCCCAAACGTCCGAATCATGAGCTGATGTGAGCTTAAAATCCCCATGCTGGGGAGTCAGAGATGGGATCCTTGGAGCTTGCTGGGCAATCAATCAAGATGAGTCTGTCGTCTTCAGGTTCAATGTGAGAGCCTGCCTCAAACACGATGGTGGCAAACAACTGAGGAAGATGCCCAGTGCTGACCTCTGACCTCTACATGCACACACGAGTACATCCCAGGAATATCTGTACACACAGGAATAAAAAGAAATCATTACAGCAGAGAGCTTCCTCTCATGTATGTGGCTTTCACTTCGCAGTACATTTCTTACTAAGTAAAAAAGCATGAATTCATTATTCTATGTAGGAGATTATAGGATACAAAAGAGGAAGGAAAGCTAGACTCTCGGTTTAAGTGGTTGAGAGCCTATTTGTAGAACCAGAGAAAACAAACAAAATTTACAAGCAACTGTGTTAAATACTGTTTTCAATCCCCGCTTTATGGTGTTTGCCACATTCTTCAGTGTAAACACTCCCACTGAAGCAAGTTCCAAGCTACTTTGTGATGTCTCTAAATGCGGAGTTGGGAAGGTGTCCACGATTGGCTTTTCCCAGCCAGCTCCAGCAAATAACAAAATCTGAAAAGCGGTGAGCCCTAACGCCATCAGTGGTCAGTCTAGGTGGTCAGTGGAGACAAAGGAACCTAAGTGTGAGCTCAGGAACAGTCTAAAGGACGAGGGTCATGTAGGCGCTGGAAAAATCAGCCAAGCTCAGGCAACAGATTTCAACTTGAGAAGATGGCAGGCACAAACGTGGCTAAGTGGTTTCTGACAGAGAACAGCCAAGTCTTGCTTAAGAAGTAACACTCTACTGTAAGGTCTGAGGAAAGACTGGAGACATTATGTAGGAACACAGTTACAAAGTATGACCATTTGAAAATACAGCAAACACCCTGTGGGCTATAAAAGAAAAACAGGCCACTGACTAGTTTTGGCCCATGGGTTGTAGCTTACTGACCTGTCTTAGAAGATGCAGGCCACAGGCTAATTAGACTAAGTCTCTCTTCTGCAGAATGGCTGTGTTTTTCTAATTCTCTTAAACTGTGTGTGCGCGCCAAGAAGTCCACTGTAAAGACTTCTGGAAATCGCATTTTATTTGGCCTGAGCTCACATTCCCTGATCCAGGGGAACTAAGGAGTGTTGTAAGCAGCAGCAAGTGAATGCAACTCTCTCCATTTGCTTTATACACTGAAGGGCGTAGTACGGCATACTGAAAGCCATGTGCGTTCATCTCGCCAGGTCAAGGAGGAGAATGGAGCCCAGACTATACCAGTGATCCACTCTCAGAGAACCACAAGCCTCGGAGAAACCACAGCACTGGAAGCATTCTGCTTCTTCAATATGGCCAGCTTACTCTTACTACAGGCAACTGCTTGGCATAGCACAGGAGCAAAGATGGTTGTTGACACGACTTGTTTGGATAGTGTCAGAGCATAATCTTTTTTTTTCTAGTTTATCATTTATAACACACTTTACGAAAACTTAATATGTGCTACAGTTCAAAAAAACTGTGAGATCCTCTGTTTGTTGCTGAACTTTCTTTCGTACTAACTTTTACACGGTACCAAAAAGTACAGGAACACTCAGAAAACGATGAGTCATGTCAGAGGGGCACAGTGTGAGTCAGAAAGGTTCCTAATAGCTAAACCTCAAGCAATTCAAGCAAAATAAATAAATAAATAAATTACTATTGGGTCTTAACCTCAGTATGGAAAGGGGGTGAATGTAGGAGGGGCTAACTGTGAGTTAGAAGGGGGTTAGGGGAGTGAGAGGTAGACAGGAGAGAAAGTAGTTGGGGGGACATGAAACCACAGCAATTGTTTACGCATATGATACTGTCAAACATCGAAAAACCATTGCATAGCACAGAGCATTCAACATCCACATCAAATGAAGGAACGAGCAAACTCCAATGAAGTGAAGCAGCAGCTGGGCAACGGGTTTTACCCCCCCCCCCCGTAGCTGTTCTCAAAGGGCTGCACCTCCCTCCTGTGTGAGACAAGATGGGTCCTGAGACCTGAGAAGCGTAAGGGGTTGTAATTCATGCTCACGGCCAGTGCACATGAATATCTCTCCATTCACACCAGATACGAGAACCAGGACACCAGAGGAGACGGAGTCTGACTGCAGCAAGTGATTTTTTTTTTATCCATTTGCTTAACTAATTATTTTTTAGCGAACCAGTGTTCTATATTAAAACATCTTTTAAAAAGTGTTTTCTGAGAAATGACATAAAATATACCACAGTGGTATGGCTTCCATTTTAAACAGTAGAATGGACAATACCAACGGTTTTGGTTAAAATTGATTCACCTTCCATGGAATAGTTTTGTGGAATTTTCCCCATGTATTTGGCTGAGTTTATTTGAATTTGTCTCAAAGGGTTAGCTTGAATAATATTTTCATTTCTCTACCACAGAACGTGACAATTAATTTAAATCACATCTCATGTTTTAGCACTGTAGTACCTTTGGGGTTGGATATTTTATTTCTGCATTGTTGAAGACTTTGCTGCAGATGGAAAGGTTGGTTATATGGTTGGCAAAGGTCTGGACTGAGTGCAGGAGTGAGTTCCAGGGCCAGCTCCCCCTCTTGCCAGCTTTATTACTCCAACACCCAGGACTCAGTTTCTCTACCATGACAAAGGATACAAGACATTCTTGAGTGTTTTCAGCAAAGCTATGTTCACAAAGAAATTGTGAAGTGTACACGATTATATTTCATAATTCTAAAGCACTACATCCAAGGATATTTGAAGTGAGAACTCAGAAAAATAGTTTGTAAAACAGAAAGCAATTGCAAATCCTTGTATACATACCTTGTTTGTAACCTGTGACTGATTTATTGAATAGGGCTTCTAGTTTTTCTAAAGTTTGTTATTTTTGATGTAAGCTTTTTATCACCTGTAGTTATAATAAACAGACACTTTTTAATCAAATCTTTTTCTCCATAATTGTTCTAAACAGTTTGTTATTTAGAAGTTACTGGGTCAGTATCTTCATTCACTTATTATATATGTATTTATTTATTTTAAGAATTTATTCAACTTTTAAGTATTCATCAACTTTTAAAGAGGAAAAAAAATGAAAAGAGAATAAAACAAAAGTATAATTAATGTTAGGCACATCATTCCTTCATCTGTATCACTGGTTAATTTAAGCTTTACAAAGCACCCACTATTCAGGCTCCAGATGTTACTCACTTTTCACAAATGCAAACTCAGAACCCCTTGATCCACATCCCTCTCTTACTCTGATCCCCAAGCTGGTAGTTGCTATCCTGTTCCATGAAGTATCATACACTTGAGTTTCTCTAAGTGGAGAAGCTGACGTGTCTAGATCCACTGTGTATGTGGCAGCTGTCTGGGGCTTGGTTATGGTGGCCATTCCCAAGGTTTCATCAAAAGTCAACTTTTATTATTAAGTGTCTATTACATACCAATAAAGGTGTGTGTGTGTGTGTGTGTGTTGGGGTGCCTAAAGTACCATTAAGCTAATAATAAATCTGACGCCTTGAATTCCAATGCCCTGAGGATCAGACAACGTGGCTGAGAAGAGCAGGTGGAGAGTGAGCCTGCATGGAAGCTGGGGAGATCCAGTGGCCTGAAGTGGCTGGGCATTGACTGCCACAGGGCAAGGCATGGCATGTGAAATGCAGCCGTAAAGTTCACTCGTGCTTCAGGGGCTTGAGAACTGCATTTTCGCTTAATTGTTAAATCTAAGAGAAGTCAAAGTTTTATAAAAACAACATAGTCAAATAAAATCATTTCCAGAATTACCAGTTTGGAAACCATTGTCATTGCTTCTCAATCTATTGATCCATTTCCTTGAGTGACATTATTTAGTTAGGAGTCTGAGTGTGATAAATTCTGAACCATTTCCCTCTAAAGCTCTCCTTGCCTTGCCCCCTACCTTGAGCTTTTCCCAGCAACTCCTTCTCTAACCCTGCCATCTCAGCACGCGGTCTCTTGTCTTCATCTCTTACTCCTTCTCGGTCTCCTTCTTCATAGCCAGGCCTAGGATGACGGCCACACTCAGTCCATTTCTTTCTCTTTCTGCTCTCAACTCTTTCAGATGCCTCTGGCTGTTTTCTCTCTCAGATTTCCCATACCCCCCCCACCACCACCACTGTACAATGGCGTAGGTCTATTGTCAGTGTATACGGTTCTGACCCTGGCTGCCCCATCATCTCAGGAGACTTTCCTCCATTCTCCATTTCCTCACCTTCTGCCATACTAACAACCACCCTCACACCGAGTGCATCGTCTGAGCTCCAAGAAATGAAAACTAAAAAAGCACTTATCCAAACAGCTGTGAAATCCCGTCTTACTGTCTTTCTGGTTGTATTTTAATTTCCTTAGAAAGTCCCTTTATTTATGTGATAGTCAATAGTATAGCACTCCAACAGGGATATGAGAAACAGTCCACCCTGGATGCTGTGGAGGATACACATTGGATGCTTACTGTCTAGACCCCAATCCCTCCCTGTAGAGCTTTCTGCATGTATTAAATATGGGGTATGGGTAAATACTGCTATTATGCATATGGGGATACTATTTCACTCCCTCTGCCTTTTATAGCTTTGCCGATAGGAAGTAGAAGTCTACTGTTCCCTCTTCACCCCTCCTTCCCTGGACAATCTGAACTCACAATGAAGCCATGATGTAATTGCTTTATCCTTGTACATAGACGGCATTATCTTCACTTAATAAGAGGAAACAACAAGACCAAGTGTGGTTAACTACCTTGACAATGATCTCACGGTCTTCTGCTCTAAAGCTGGCATTATAATCACGGCTCTGTTTCAGAGCACCTGGCCTATGTCCCCATGCTATCTGTATACTTCCTTTCTATGCCTCTCAAAAACTTAAATTCATTTTTAACTATAAAGCTCTCAGCGGTGGGAAAGTGTTTCTGCATTAAATTCAAAACAAATCACTGACATTAGAATGAGGGAAAAATCCATTTTACACCTATGTACGTGCGTGTACACACACACACTGTATTTAAACTGAAAGCCTTAGGTTTTAATCATACAATGATGAGTTACTTTTTCATGCCAGTAATCATTCCCCTGCTAACTGATGTCCCAGGAACTGTGATCCCCCAGTAACCATTCCCCTGCTAAAGTTTTTCTCATTGGCCTTTGTTCAGTGGCAGAAAACCTAAGGTGCTGTGACATCCATACTCTAGCAAGGGTCCTGCTGAACTTTTACAGAGCAGCTGTCTGCACCACATGTGTGGGTCCTGTTAGACATTGGTACTACATGTGTGGGTCCTACGTTAGACATCGGACATAGACTTCCTGAATCTCTCCTATGTCCTCAAAGCCTGTCTTCCTGTTCTAGCCTCAGTAAGACCCCATGCTTGGAACTGAGCAGTGTTAGAGCCTACTAGGCCATGGTGGTCTGTACCATGACTAAGAATGATCTATTTTAGGGAGAAGCTCTCTTCCTGCTCTTCCTGCTGCTACCCCGTCTCACACCCTGGTTCAGCCTTAGATATTTCCATGAATGCACTAAATGGCCTGCTGTGATACGTCAAGTCCTCTTCTAGGTTTCCTTTTGTGGCAATTTCTCTCAGTCTTATAGGAATCAGGAAACCCAGAATTTCCTTCAAAAATAGGAATCTCTGAGAGTGATCTCCACCCCAACTGGGAGAGAGGTAGAGGCTGTTGAGAAGAGTTAACAGAGGGTAAGGCCCAGTGACAGAAAAATATCACATGGAACATATTCTCTTCACTGAGAGACTTTCACTGGGTCCCATCACACCAGGAGCACCAGGTCTCTGAGAGTACACACTCCGTCTTCTCTGTGGTCTATAAGGGTTAACACCATGTTCTGGGCAGAACAGAGAGTTCTAGACAAACCTGTCCGGACACACATGTGTCACTCTGTTGACCAGGAGAAAATGAGCTTGCACACACAAGCCAGCTTTCAGCGACTCAGCCAATTCCTTTGGCGCTCTGTGTTGTTTTTGTCTAAATGTGCCTGGCCAAGTGACCTTGCAGACTTTGCTCCTGGCCTCGTTTAGAATGGACGAGGCTCTTGGAACAAAATGAGATCAAAGACCCGTTCAAGCCAGCTTCGGTGGTAGACTCTCTCAACTCTCATGAGTGCCTCACTCACTCCGTTCCTCTTCAAGTGCCATGAACTTCCCACCCTCAGACACCAACTCCAGGCCAATTTTTATTCCCTCTGAGAGGCTGTAATGCTTCCTCCCACCTTCCTGCCCGGGGTTGGTGATGTACAACAAATACCACCCCTTCCCCCAGCCCCTGGGTTTGTTCCCTGTGTGCTCTCTCCTGCTAGATCCCACCTCCAGCAACACTGGCAGCCAACCTCCTAGGACTCTTTCCTAGACGTATGTGAATGACACAGGACTATGTAATTTCATATCCTTATGACTTCCCCTTATCCACCCCCTTCCTTGATAGCATGAAACTATGAGAGGGCTCTTTGCAATGGGGAAAAGAGAAAGGGTTTTTGTTTTGTGCCTAGGGCTATTGCTGGAATGTTTAAGCAAAAAAGGGAACGTAAGGGCCATGAACTGGTAAATACATGTTGCAAACTTCCAATGTAGCTTCCTAGTTCTACCACACTTGAAGAGAAAGACTTTCTCCTGCTGTCATTACTTAAAGATTTCATTGATAACATCTTGGTTAGGAACGATTGAGTTTGCATGTTCATAATGGTTGTTAGGAACAGTGACACTCAAGAGAACTTAAAAACACCCCAACACAAGAGACTTTGTACATCCTCTGCAGTCACCCCCTCTGTGAATGTCCACCCAGCGAGCTGACGCATGAGCTCATTTTCTATAAACTACTCCAAGCTAAATCTAAGGGAAGCTTCTGCTGGAAAGTGGCACCGACTCTCAGTCTCTAAGTTTATTATGTTCCCGAACCCAATTCCCATCCTTACAGTCTCTCATGCAAGTGAACAGTTTGATGTTTGCTTTGATACTAACCTATGACATTTTCGGACCAAAAAAAAAAAAGGCTTCATTTCATTTTTACTGCCTTAAGGAAAGACAATCAAAGTTTACCATTTGCCTTCCCCAGTTGCGCAAAGGAATCTTACAGGTTCTATGGAGAAAATGTTTACTGTTCATTTTCAATTCAAAGGGAAACTGCTCTTACTTTTGATCCTGCAGGGAAAGCTAGGAGGCTGCTGAAGCACAATGTGTTCTTTGTGTTGGCCTAGGCTGCATGACAGGAGCTTACAGACCAAAGAGATATTCCAGCCACATGTTTAAAAGAACAGGCAGCAAGAAATGGCTTAAGTCAATTACAACCCTCCTTCCCAAACCAGCTTGTGGGATGGATACTATTATCCAGATACTTCTACCTCGCAGTCAGCCAAGGCTCCTCTTAGCTGGCTGAGTGTCTGAAACCTCCTTACCCTTGAGACCGACCGTAAAATCAACACACTGGCAAAGCAACAGTTTCACATTCCAAACATGCACAAAAACCAGGACCATAATTACCTCTACTGTAACCCAGTGGGAAAATGAGGCACGCTGCCTCCTATCTTTATTCTGGGCTGGGGACCCTGTCAGATCTTCCCAGATGCCGAATAAATCCTCAAAGCTCTACTCTTCGGATGTGAGGCCATGTGCTCACTAAGGCAGAAGTCAAGACCAGAGTGATCCGTTTGTGGGAAGACATATACTAGATTTAATGTTCATTTTGCCTTAGTTTGACCATTTATTTAGCTGGGAGTCATGCACACACACACACAAAAGTAAAGTGCCACTCCACGGGAGTGCGCTAAAGAAGACTGGCCAGAGACGCTGCCTAGAGTGCTTATTCTAAACACAAACATATAACTGCCTAGGTTCAGTTAACAAATACGGAAGGCCTATAGACTGATGTCTATTTCTGTGGGGTAGAGATTGACAAGCTTCAAGTGTAGAGAGACATCCTGTGTCAGAAATGAACTGGAGGGATTGAGGATGACTTTCAACATTGTCCTTGCTTCCACATAAACCCACACTTACATGCAAACATACATACACATACAAGCTCAAGGTCAGCCTGATCTGTTGGAAAGACGATAGATGATAGATAGATAGATAGATAGATAGATAGATAGATGATAGATAGATAGATAGATAGATAGATGACAGATAGATGATAGATAGATAGATAGATAGATGATAGATAGATAGATAGATAGATGACAGATAGATGATAGATAGATAGATAGATAGATGATAGATAGATAGATAGATGATAGATAGATAGATAGATGATAGATGATAGATACATAGATAGATAGATGATAGATGATAGATGATAGATAGATAGATAGATAGATGATTGATAGATAGATAGATGACAGATAGATAGATAGATGATAGATGATTGATAGATAGATAGATAGATGATAGATAGATAGATAGATAGATGATAGATAGATGATAGATGATAGATAGATAGATTAGATAGATAGATGATAGATAGATAGATAGATAGATGACAGATAGATGATAGATAGATAGATAGATGATAGATAGATAGATAGATAGTTAGATAGATAGATAGATAGATAGATAGATAGATGACAGATAGGCAGACAGACAGGAAACAGGGTCCATTTCTAGGAAGAAGACTAATGGCAGACCAACTTTTATTTTCCAACAATCTCAGAAAGGAGAAATTCTACACCAAACTATTTCCTGTGAAATTGGTCATTTATACTAGAGACCTCATTTTAGAAATTGTAACATGAAACAAAGGATATGGGCTCATGTTGTCACCCCAGCACATGGGAGGCCTAGGCAAGAGTCTCTTTGGCATTTGAGACCAACCTAGGCTACAGAGTGAGTTCTAGACAATCCGTGCTATAGTTAGATCTTGTCTCAAAACAAAGCAAACACCCCCTACTAAATTAAAGAATTATGGTGTAAGTTGGGACTGTTTTAAGAATAAAAGTGCTATCAGATCTATCTGGAGTAATCAAAAAGGACAGCTTGCAACTCAATAACGCCAACTGAGCAGTTAGTCTCACAAATGTACTTCATGAACTTTTTAAAAAAATATACCAATAAATCATTTGATTGTTTTAAATTAAATTAAGATGTGTTCCATATATGCATATATGCACATATAAAATATCTCAGTTCAAATATATATTTGAAATATATACATACATAATATACATATATGACTATATATACATGTATATATCGTATATATATGTCACTTAGTGTGATGGCTAAAGTTTTTGGAATAATTTCTTAATTTTAAGTCTGTAATACCTTTCAATGACTCTATGGTCTCTGGGTTATCTTAGTCTTCTTTTTCCCTTAAATTCTATGTGTTTCTCACATCATGCATCTAGATCCCATTTATGCTCCATTTAAATATGTCAGCAAACTAACTGAGCACCATGCTAATGGCGACATGTGTCCTTTGGTAAACAGGAAGAGAAAATATGTCTTTATCCTTTGGGAGTATCCAATGTAGCGAGGACACTGACACTAATTATCATTAACTAAGTATTCTCCTAAAAGGGCTACTTTCCAAGCCAAGAAAGTTTTCTTAGGGATAACTCAGTTTATTAGGATAGCAAGGAAGAATTTCTATAGCGTGTGGACTATCTCTGACATAAGGAGGCCGCCTACTTCAGGCATTTGAAGAACCCAGTGATGTGGTTCTGGATGTAGGACACTTTCATCAATGACTAAGTGATACTCAACACTGGATGTGAATACTTGTATAAAAGGCTAAGGGACATGTCAAGTATCCTGTGATTCTGGCCACAAGGACACACATTCTGCCTGTGGGGGAAGGCTTTGACTCAAACACAAGACTGGCTCTTAGTTTTGGAGATTTTTACATGTTCAGATATCAAAGGGGCAGAAAGCATCTACCAGCTGTTTCCTCAAAGCTTGCCCAGAAAGTGTGCTAATAGCTAAGCAACAAGTGTACAATCAATAGCAACTTACAGAGGATAGATACATGCAATGGCATTGCAACAGGTGAGATCTCAGTTGACTGACAGGTGTGCCCCTTTAAGCACCCGAGATAGGAAGTAGCTATTCAAGATGATGATCTGTCTCAGAAGTGCCTTAAATGAAAGGGACATTTATTCTTTACTTGCTATATATAACTCTATGGCCACATGAAAATCATGATCGTAATTTTTTCATAAGAGTCCCCTTTCAAAGGGTTGGAATAAAGAAAAACTTGCTTTCAAAAGCATCAAGTCCTATTCTGAATGTAACACTGAAATGTTGATATTTACAACTACACTTGTAAATAATACTCTTTGTGTACCTTGGTGTGTTCCTGTGTATTGTGCTTCTGTCTGGGTTTATCTGTGTGTATAACAATGGTTTTAAAGTTAGTATATAATGGAAAAAACCAACTGCCTAATAGATAATACAGTGGATCTGAACATTAAATAACTGGAATAAGAGTCTGCTACATAATAAACTCAGTGTTTCCAGTTTCTACAACCATTCAAAAGGTTTTTGATTCATTGCAGATCTGGAATTGCTGGAAAAATGGCAGTTAATCACATCTAACACCTATGCAGGAACACCTGGTGCAGGGAAGAGAAGGAACACGAAATTAACGCTCCGTGGCAGACTTAGACACATTATTTTAGCTTCATAGAATTGACTACCATAAGTCAAACTCAGGATACACAGAATTGATTTCTTTTGTAGGCCAAAATTGTTTTCCATGATATATCAATTCCTTAACTGAACCTGACTTTTATTGATTTTCTTTCCTGAGCAAGGCCCACTGCCAAGAGCGGAGCTGTGAGTGTGTCTTTCCAGCCCAGCCTCATGAATAAAGCAGAGTATGCCAAAACTTCTTGCTATATTGCAAAATGACTTTTTCATTGTATTTTAGCAAGTTGGCATAACAGTGTGCCTATTTTTAATCTGTTGTCTCTTGGGGGGTCCAATTCAATTGGAGAGAGAGCGAGAGAAAGAGAGACTACTATTTCATGACATCTAGTAGAAAGATAAAATATTTGCCTAAAAATATTTGAATTGTGCATTAATTTTACATATCCATAAAGTACATAAATGAGTTGCAAGATATTAATTAGTAAGTCTTTCTACATTTTTGGAAAATTCTGCTATGAATTGGCAGTGTTATTTTGGTTCATTCATGTGGCTCTCTGTTTACTTTTGGACAGATATTTATAGAGTAGATACATTGTGTGAAACACTAAGTGTGTTCAGGGGACAGAGAGCCACCATGAGACAGACAGATATACTAGATGAAATTATACTTCCTTCCAGAGAATATGTGGGTCTCTATAATTACTTGACTGCTAAAGAAAGCTAAAATTGGAGAATAAAACATATATACCCTTTCTTAAATATTGGAAGGCAGAGAACATGTCCAGAATTTGTTTAGTTCATTTTCTATGGGTAGATAAAATGACAGATCATAGAAGGTGAAGCTCTGTCATTTTCCTAGAAAGATAATGGTGTTTTAATGAAAGTCACTCGTCAGTATTTACATACATTGCACATATCCACCTAGGTCTACAAATTTCTCAGTTTCTAGAGAACTTGCCAAGCTATATGACCACCACTATGATCTGGTTGTGGCGTCTTTCCACAGCTCCTACAATACCTTTTCTGCTGTTGGTAGTTAATTCCTGGTCCCACCTCTTACCCTAGGCAGCCACTAATCTACTTCCTGTCTCTCTAAATTTGCCTTTCCTTAGACATGTTATAAAAACAGAATGAGAGTAAAATAGATGGTCTTTCTGTATCTAGTCACGTCCTTCTGTTAAAGAAAAGCTTCTTAAATTCTTACTACATTAGCTTATTTTACAATTCACGGCGGTGTCTTCTGAGCCTTCGCTCCTCTCGTTGGGCATAACTGGATGATTCGGAGCTCCAGGTTTACAGAGTAAGAGACGAAGCAGGACAGACGGAGTTTGTTTGGGTGATCAGTTCATGGAAACTAGAGACAAACACCTTGCTGCTGTGTGTATTTATGAGATAATTCAGGGTCTCAACAGGTCTTTTTAGTGATGATGAGTGAACTGTATATTTGATAATTAAACTCATTGTTGACCTCAAAATCTCATCTGTCACATTTTATAGTATAATTTATAAAGGAAAAACATGAAAATTTAGATTTATTGTCACAAAGCTTGTTGGAGGAGGTTACTTGTTGGTTCCCGGCTGCTCAGCCCCAAAATATTTACACAGAAACTGTATTATTTAAATCACTGCTTGGCCTATTAGCTCTAGTTTCTTATTGGCTAACTCTTACATATTAATTTAACCCACCTCCATTAATCTGTGTATCACCACATGGCTGTGGCTTACCGGGTAAAGTTCTGTCTTTGATGGGGCTAGATGACTTCTTGACTCCGCCTGCTTCCTCCCAGCATTCAGTTTAGTTTTCCCCACCTAGCTCTGTTCTACCCTATCAGGCCAAGCCAGTTCCTTTATTAACCAATGCTATTCGCAGCATACTTAGAAGCTTACTTAGTTTTGTATTTCAGTTATGCTAAATCATGCTAAGTTGTTTCATTTCAACCCACTGCAGATTAAGGAGGATATGCCATGTGCTAAACGCAAGAATATGCTTGAGATGCAGCCTAATCCGCTCAGTGGCGGCCAAGACCATGACAAGAAGAATGAAGACGCATTTCCAGCATGGATTCAGCTTGTTCATTTATGAAGTCTGATTCGAATGTGCGGTGCAAACCCCCAGCCAGATGCTGATTTCCCAAACAAAGTGGAACTTAATACTTTATTTCCCCCGAAGGGTCTAAATTCTCCAAATTGTCCTCCAAACCAACCACAGAATGCAGCTGGGGATGCAGAGAGCAAACACCAGGCTTCCTTCTGAAAGGGTCTGCATCATTAACCGTAAATTTAAATACAACGTTGTATTGAAACCAATTAGCAAGGAAGAAGCTCATCAAGACAGCAGACCTTAAAAGTCACCTTTCTCAGACCCAACCGGAAGGGTAAATGCTTATTTAGAAGCTTTGTGGAATTGTTTTGGAAAAACAGTCTCAGCCGCAGTGTTGGTCAGCCTGCTGACTTTGCTCTTATTGCGAACACCAAGCTTATCTCAGTGCCCACCCACAGCCTCCAGGAAATGCATCTTCCTCTGTTTCCAAGAGGGTAACAGGCACAGTTGAGAAGTTTGTGAAGTCCCCTGCAGGAATTAACAGTTCTTACTGCGCATCTGAAAGTTGTAGGTCGCCTTCACCTCATTCTGCTTCCAGTTTTTCTTCCCCTCTGCACATCACTGCGAAAGCTTAGCTATGAAAGCACACGCACAGAGGATATTAATGGGCTGATGCTGCCCCCTCATAGTCTTCAGTAGCTTATTTATGCCTTTGCTTATAATTCACAAAGAGTGGGTTAAAATGGCCAGGCTTGCCTTAAAAAAAAATTCTAAAAACAATGGTAATATAATTACATCACAAAACATTGGTAAGCAGAAAAAGGAAAATATTTGTAAATCATAACCCCAAAGCATAGCTACCTTTACAGTATTAGCCCTTGTTATTTCTATGCACATGCTTGCATGCCCATGGGTACAGGTGCACAGAGTTCTCATTCCGCAGCTCTAGGGGAAGCCTTTTCCATGCGGTCTCATGGGATCCATACCCACTGCTTTAGGGACTGAATCTGCTCTCTAATTCAGCCAACCCTCTGCCTACCAGTGGGCCTCTGTTTTTCTCCTCAGTTGAAATGAACTTTTCTAAATGTTTGCTATTTCCTTGTGATATATAACAAGATAATGGATTGCTGGGTTTTGATGTTGTTTTTTATAAATTTATTTAAAAACAGGTTGCCCAAAACTATGTTCTTATCAGTACAGCGAGCATCATTAAAAAGGCAAGTTCACTTTATTTTTATTGTTTATTGCTATTCAGATATACTTGTGATTAAGTTAATATAAACTCTCATCCCAGGATGCTATTATAAATGATCTATCAATAACTATTGAGATAGATGTTTCTTGGGTTTTTATTTAATGTTTTCCCTACTGTGATTTTATTCTAACCCCCTCATTGTTAATTCATGGACAAATTGAAAATCCTTTTGTTTTATTTTAGTTAAGTCACTAGATGCTGTGTATTATGTGACAATAATAAGAATTCTTTAGAATATACTTTAATTATAGTTCTCATTCCTGCTGTATAAGGACCAAGATGTTCCTTACTCTGAGTTCTCTAATATACATTGGCTCAGTAAAATAACAAAGTAAATAAAACACTTTGATCAAGGCCCCTAGGCTATAGTCACATGATTAAGAATGATGTAGGCATTCTACAAATGAGTTTGACTATGGGCAAAAAAAAAAAAATCACTCAGATGCTGCAACAGAAGCGGTAGAATGAGCACATATTAAACTGACCCTGATCACTGACCATTAGACCCGTAAATTGGTGCTGCATGTCTCAAATCTCACGAGGCAAGCTTCCTTTGCAGCGGATGGCAATTAACATAGAAACCCGCGGCAGTCAACGTTCATAGAACAAGAGATACAAGAGTGCTCAGTCCTAAGAGGGACATCTGTATCACACCTCTTTCTCCCAAGGTTCAGAGGTCTCAGATGAGATGGAGGAAAGCACGTGCCAGCCAGGGGCAGTGGATAACCACAACAGAACAGCCGGCTTTAGACCTGTCTGGGCAGCAGTGCATATGATGTGGTTGTGATGGCATGCATACAAACCTAGCAAGAGCAAGCCAAATATAGTCCAAGTGATGGGACTGGCTGTCACAAAGATCCATCTCCTGTTGAAGAGACGATGGTAGCTTACTGCTGCCAGGAAAGGAGAGCTAGTTTCTCTTAAGGATGTGGCCCCAGGTAGACTAAATTCCAGTGAATGGCCACACCAGGAGTGTATTGGTAGCACTAATTGGACTTGGTGGGTTAATAAAAACAAGCTAATAAACAAACAAAGAACGCTAGGACACTAGGGTGAATGGGCATGGAATGGGGTCAGACCTGGGAGGTGTTGAGGGTGATGACTATGACCAAAATATAATATATGAAATTCCCAGAGTTAATAAGAACATGTTTTAGAGAGGATCTATAAGATTGGCTTATCGATACAGCTGGAGAAGCCCAACAGTGCTGTCTCACACCAGAGAGGCTGGGTGCTTCAGAGGAAGGTTTCCTGAAAAGCTACTGGGTTTCGGTCCGTATAGAAGGCTGGAGACGCAGTTCCAGCGTCAGTGAAGGTGTCAACAGTGACAGCAATGGAGTAGACGGACTCACCAGCCAGAAGGGCGGCCAAGCTCACAGAGAGCAGAGAACTTTTCTTCTTCCTTGTCTTTTTCTCTTGGCTGTAACCAGAAGGGCACCACCGTCAGAAAGAGCATTCCCGAATCCATCAAGGTAGTCAAGATGATCTCCCCAAAACCTGACATAGACGCCCCCATTTAAGACTCTCTTTTCTGGTGATCCTAGGTTATGCCAAGTTGGCAGTGCTCACCATCATAGCTAAGGTCTCTATAATACTCATATCTATATATAGCTGTAAGATGGGGACACGCTCAAATGGATTATATTTTCACTCAAATGCTAGCTAAGAGTTTCATTCCAGTATGTCTTTCAGTTGTGTAGAAGGTTCATTTTGAAGTCAAGAAGTAAAACCTTGCTTCCTCTGAATATATATAGTCATCTGAATATTTATATATGTATGTATTCACATATATGCATACACGCACACGCATCTCACAGGCATTAGGGAGAATGCCATCATCAGCACTACAGAATGAACTAAAAATGTCCCAAAGGAAGTTCTAATGGAAAAAGCATCGAAGCACCCCAACAATACGATAAAATTTCTGGTCAAGTATAAAAGGGTAGCACACACACTTCCCAACATTTTGCATACATTTTGTGTTGTTCATTATTCTCCTTGAAAAATACACATAATTTAGAAGAAACTAAGTAACCATGTTATGAGACTTTGGCCTGAAGAACTGAGCCAAAATAGAATCCTGTGCATTCTGAAGGCCCTCCTTTCAAAACGTGAAATGCTTAACAAGTCTTAAAAAAAAAAATCCAGTCTAAACGAGCAGTTGGTAAAGCCATCAGCCCCTCGCACTGGAACAAGCAACAAACACGTGCACCAAGCGGGGAGAGTTTCTCCTTTGATTTACAGCCGCCTTGGAACTCAGAGTAACAAGGCGGCACTGAGCGTCAAGAGCCACTGCAGTCAGTTTATTATCTAAGTTGTTAAAGATGCTAATTAGATTAGGAATTTGCTGAGCCCCTTTTATTCCTTGTAGAATGCAGAGTGTTTCTCCTGTTTCCCTTTGAAATCCAGCTTTGTGGCATGAAAACACAGGAAAGAAGAAATCTTACACTCAAGGAAATTGTAGGGTCCCATTGAATTCCAAAAATATTGTAAAAATTCCAATAATAACAGTTACCAAAGAGCCAAGAAAGTACCAGACCTGTTTTTAAAAATAATATACTTTAACGACTTCTGCATTGTTTGATGTATATTACACAAGAAGTGGGCAGATTGTGCATGGTATACCTAGGAAGCCTGGGCTAACAGGGTGGAAACCACACTGGAAGGTAAGGTCAAGACAAAACAACGGTTTCTGGGAAAGCAAGAGGCAGGTCCTTCCTCCTGGTGTAATAAACATCACTCCATATGTCATTTTAATGCCCTGGACAAATGGCTCAGTAGCGAGCTGTGACAGAGGATGAAAAGGTTGCTGTGTACTTTGCTTTAGAACACAACCCATTTGCAATAGTCTAGTCCAGAAATACGTTTGACTTTAAACAAAAGAAAATATAAAAGCATCCATAAAAGCACTTATTCACTGCAAAGATCGACATGAATGGAAAATGCTCTAAGAAGGCTAAAAAAAAAAAAGAGTGTGTCTATGTGACAAATAGAGTATTAGGATAATAATTACTAAGCTATGAAATTGTGGAGCAATTTTCTTAAAATTATCTTTAGTCTGAAGCAGAAATAATGCCATTTGTATGTGAACACTGCTTCTTTACAATATGACCTGGGAAGGACATATATCATAAGGCAATAGCAAAAAATTATGTTAAATAAATTACTAAATAGATTGTCATGGGACCTAAGAAGGTTCTTTATTCAAAGATAAGAGTTCTTCAAAGAAAATTGCTGTGTGGTAATTGTGAGAGTAAGTGACGCTTTTGGAGAAAGAACATTAGATTTCGTGACCCAGCCCCTTAGCCTGTAGAGTGGATGTTGGGACCAGGCTAGGACTTATTCTAAGTTGAAATACTGTTTTTTTTTTTTTTCTGGCTGTACAATGTCACAGGAGACTTCATTTTAAAAGCAGCTTTGGCCCCGATTTGAGGAAAGGTGACTGTGGTCCCTGGGGGGTGGGGCGTGGGTGGGGCGTGGGCGGCAGAAACTCCAGCATCTTCTAGGAACCGCCCATCCAGCACAGTAGATGACTTATTCCTAAAATTAAAGGGGGAAGCTGAATGAACTTATTGGAGTGAACTGAGATTATAGAGGCAATGGGTTTATTAGCACAGACTAGTAAAACCAGGCACAAGAGTTTATGGGACAGGTTATATCAAGTAAAAGGTACAATCCCTCTCCTGTGCTTCCTAAAGGATGGGCTTCTGACGTAGGGAAGACGAGGTTCCACACCGGTCTACCATCTAGTGTCTGGCACGTGCTTCGCGGACTGATGGACTGGCCTACTGTTCCTGGAGTTTTGGCTTAGCTCAGTCCCTGGCTGTTGGTATGTGGCCTACTCTGCTGCCTGCTCATTCTGCTAGATCTGGACTTGACTTCCTCATTCCCCGATTACAGCTCTGGATCCTTAAAACCTTCTCCCTCCTAGCTGAATTTTGCCTTGTCAACCTCAGACTGAAATCCAGCGGCTTCAGCAGCAGCCCCTCTGAGCACTGGCCTCATCCGCTATCTGGTCAGTGCAGTCTCTGCTGTGGGATAATGCTCCTGTGCACTGGGAAGACCTGTCACTCACATTGGTTTTAAAAAACGCAGATTGGCCAGTATCCCAGCAGATAGTGTAGACCAGGTGACCAGACTAGGAGAATTTTGGGAAGAGGAAAGGCAGAGAGGTAGTCACAAGCCAGACACAAAGGAAGAATGATGAGAATGCCTTACTGAGAAAAGGTACCAAGCCACGTGGCTAAACATAGATAAGAATTGTGGGTTTATTTAAGTAGTAAGAGCTAGTTAATAATAAGTCTGAGCTAAGAGGGCAAACAATTTATAATTAATATAAGCCTCTAGTGTTACTTTGGAACTGAATGGCTGTGGGGTTGGGTGGGACAGAAACTTTCATCTACAATCACTTAGACCATTTCTGAACCTTCAACTCGGCTGTAACCTCCTTATTACATTAATTCTACAACCCACCTATATACATAGAGAATCATAAATATATTTGCTATGTACTTTATGGTCTGTGATAGTAAAGGTCATATAAGGAATGAAAATAGCAATTAAACTGGCATTTACTTTGGCCATGCTGCCAAGATAGTCATGCTATCTGGAAAATTACTGTTATCGGAACCATTAAAACTGGTGAATCTATTTCTATCCAATTAATTCTGACATTGTGGGAAGTTGCAAATGTGTTTGTCTGCATTTCTGTCGCAGTGTGCTGAAAAAGTCAGATGAGAGTCCTTTGCTCCGTCCGATCCTTGCACCCCCACCTCCATCTCAACTACGATAGGTTGCAGAGTGAGCACCAGTGAGGTTCACAGAAGCCCTTGAGCACTGGGATTGGCATAGATACGTCCTCCTTTGTAACTTTTAAGAATATTATATACACATTAGAATACTACTCAGCAGTAAAAAACAATGACATCTTGAATTTTGCATGCAAATGGATGGAAATAGAAAACGCTATCCTGAGTGAGGTAACCCAAACCCAGAAAGATGATTATGGTATGTACTCACTCATTAGTGGACCCTAGCCATAAAACAAAGGACACTAAGCTTATAGCTCACAAGCCCAGAGAAGCCGAATAGCAAGGTGAACCCAAAGAA